>JACXGJ010002344.1:0-67202 GCA_016801105.1 Esox niger | reverse complement strand
TGAGCTTCCCAAACCAATTTTGAGTTCCAATAATTGGTTCTAAAGATTTTGAAATCAGTAAAATGACAACAGTGCCCAAATTTATGCACATGCCTAATTTTGTTCGAACAATTATTGCACACTTCCTGTAAATGGTATAAACTTCGTTTCATTTCTCAAATATCACTGTGTTTGTCTCCTATATGATATATTTAACTGATTTTTTTTATCCTGAGGACCAACGATTTATGAAGGAAAATCATGGAAATTAACAAGGTTGCCCAAACTTTTGCAGACCACTGTATTAGGCAACATGTGAACATTCTGTCCTCAAAGTTGATTTGTTAGAAGCAAGAAAAATGGGTAAACGTAAGGATCTTGCGAATTTGACCAGGGCCAAATTGTGATCTAGATGGCGCCGTTGAGGATGGCCCCAAGCAACTATGCAGATTTATTGTGTTATTATAGTTACTAATGTGTAATTTTGCCACATTTCCAATGCGTTATTATTACAATAACAGACAATCACTATTGGACATCAGAACTACCCGGGAGTTTACGTCAATCATTTTAACAACTGTGTACAACCCCCTAACCAACACTGGGGCTGCACTCAAATATCTTTTTCGATAGGCATCAATAGGCCTGAATGTTTACACCCGGAAGCTGCCTTTATTGTTGTGGGTGATTTTAATGGCACCAATCTGAGGAAAGTCCTACTGAAGTTTGAAAAAACACATCAACTTCCCAATAAGCAGGAAAAACACTCATGACAATGTTTACTCTCTATTTCATCATGGATATAAGGCCCTCCCCCGTCCTGCTTCGGACAAATCAGACCATGCATCAATACTGTTGCTCCCTGCTTACAGGCAGAGGCTAAAAAAGAGAAGCCAGTGACAAGGTCCATTGAACGATGGACGGACGAATCAGACGTTGACATACGTGACTGTTTCCTCACCACAGACTGGGAAATGATCAGAGAGGTGTCTGGAAGCCATATCAATGAATACATTGAGTCTGTGACCGGTTTTATCAGCAAATGTATCAACGACGTTGTACCACGTACATCGTACAAAAACAAAATAATTTCCCAATTAAAAAACATGGGTCCACAGTGGTATTTGCAACATTCGTCAGGAAGGACAATTATAAGAAATCCCGGTATGATTTTAGAAAGGCAATAAAAACTGCAAAAAGCCAAAACAGAGTCAAAGTGGAATTTCTCTACTAGGGCTCCAATTCCAGGAACATGTGGAGTGGTCTGAGAACCATCACTGACTATAAAGGCAATACAGGTAGTGTGGGGGAAGTGCCGGCTTCTCTTCCAGAGGTACTGAACTCTTTCTATGCTCGCTTTGATAATATCATCCCTGGCATGGACACTGAAATGGACCAGGACAGCTGCCCTTTACAAATGACCAGGTCAGACGTTTACAAAGTCCTATAAAGTATTAACACCCGCAAGGCTCCTGGACCAGATAACATTTCAGGCCGTGTTCTCAAGGTGTGGACTGACAAACTGGCTGACGTCTTTACTTATATCTTCAACCCATCGCTACGTCAGTCAGTGCTTCAAAAAGTCAACCACTTTTCCTGTGCCAAAAAAGCAAAAAGTTCTCTGCATGAATGACTACCGCCTGGTAGCACTCACACCAATCATCATGAAGTGCTTTATGCGGCTAGTTAAAACTCACAGCACAGACTCCATGCCTGTAACACTTAACCCGCTGCAGTTTGCCTACAGACAAAACAGATCCACAGAGGATGCCATTGTTCTAAACCTCCACTCTGCTCTCTCTCATCTGGATAAGAGGAACAGATATGTGAGAATGTTATTCATTGACTATACGTCAGCCTTCAACACCAATTTGCCCCACAAGCTGGTGGTGAAGCTCAGGGATCTGGGTCTCGACCCCACTCTGTGCAGATGAATCCTGAACTTACTGACAGGCAGACTCCAGGTGGTGGAGATGGGCAACACCATCACCTCCTCACTGACTCTCAGTACTTGCTCCCCCAGGGTTGTGTACGGAGTCTGCTCCTGTACTTTTTCACCCACGACTGCCTGGCAACTCACGTCTCCAACACCATCGTTAAGTTTGGTGACGACACCACCATCATAGGCCTGATCTCTGACAATGACGAGTCCGCTTTTATGGACGAGGTAAGGTCTCTGACTTTGTGGTGTCAGGAAAACAACCTCAAGCTCAATATCAGCAAACCGAATGAGATTATTGTTGATCACAGGAAGCAGCGGCAGGGAAACCATGCCCCCTTACACATCAATAAGTCTGCAGTAGAGAGTTCTCAACATCCAATTCCTTGTTGTCAACATCAGCAATGACTTGACCTGAACTCATCACTTTTAACATCATGGTCAGGATGTGAGGACAGGAAACGGCTTTTCTTCCTATGCCGATGGAGGTGGAGCAAACAAATCATTATAGATCCCAGCCACCCATGCCATGGACTGTTTACCAAGCTGCTCTCAGGCAGAAGGTTTAGGCGTATTCCATCTATAACTAACAGGCAACGGGACAGCTTCTTTCCACAGGCTGTAAAAATGCTAAATTCAGGTACCCCTCTTCCCTTCCATCCATAGTCCCATGCACACCTGTCACTTTATATCCTGCTCATCTGCCAATATCATGCACACCTGTCACTTTTACATTGCACTACGTTGTCCAGTTATATAGTTAATATTATTGATGTATGTTTTTTGTATAGTGTTATTAATAACTGATTGTGTAATCTTCTTATTTTCATATTATAAATACAGTTACTTTTTTAACTTTTAACTGCACTATTGGAAGTAGGAAAACCAATAATTTCATAAGCATTACTTGCTATTAAACTTTGTAATTGTGATGGCTAGATGACTGGGTCAGAGCTTTTCCAAAACTGCAGCCAATTGCGGGGTGTTCCCGGTCTGCAATGGTCAGTACCTATGAAAAGTTGTCTAAGGAAAAGCGGTGAACCGGTGACAAGTTCATGGACGGCCAAGGCTCATTGATCCACGTGGGGAGCGAAGGCTGGCCTGTGTGGTCCGATCCAAAAGACAAGCTACTGTAGGTCAAACTACTGAAAAAGTTAGTGCTGGAACTGATAGAAAGGTGTTAGAACACACAATACATCGCAGTATGTTGCGTATGGGGCTGCATAGCTACAGACAAGTCAGGTGCCAATGCTGACCCCTGTCAATGCTAAAAGCACCCTACAATTGGTCCAGACCATGTGCGCCCTTTCATGGCAACAGTATTTCCTGATGGCATTGGCCTCATTCAGCAGGATAATGAGTCCTGCCACAAAGCAAAAATTTCTCAGGAATGGTTTGAGGAACTTCAAAGTGACTTACTTCAAAGTGTTGACTTGCCATCCAAATTCACCAGATCTCAATCCCCTCGAGCATCTGTGGGATGTGCTGGACAAACAAGTCCAATTCATGGAGGCCCCACTGTGCAACTTAAAGGATCTGCTGCTAACGTCTTGGTGCCAGATACCACAGCATTCCTTCAGAGGTGTGAAGTCCATGCCTCGACGGGTTAGGGCTGTTTTTCCAGCAAAAGTTGGACTTACACAATATTAGGCAGGTGGTCATAATGTTATGGCTGATCTCGTCATTTTGATAATCATTTTGACAATAACACGTGTTCTATAACCCAGGCCCACCCATCTTACTGAATAAGTGGTTCAGACTTACGAGAGAAAACAGATCCTTAACATTAAATAGTTGATAAGGGTTTGTTCATTATTCCTTATGTTAACTAGGACCACAAACCGGACACCGGACACCCAACAACCCTCAACCAAGAAGAAAAGAAAAGAGCAACCTAAATAGGATCCCTAATTAGAGGCAACACAGGCCAGCTGCCTCTAATTGGGGACACCTGACACAAAACAGAGATGCCTAGAGGCATCCATTCTCTGACAGGTTTTGACTATGTCCCCAAAACAGTGCAAAGATGGCTAAGGGCAACCCCAAAGCACGGGTTCCCGACCGCAAGACCAATGCCCTGATCCACGTCTGGGAGAAGATCCCCCAGGACACCATACACCGTCCCATCAGGAGCATGCCCAGACATTGTCCGGAGAGCTCATGGGGACATACACATTACAGAGTCACATTATCAGTTGAGGATATGAAATGTACACGTAGGAACAGCCTGTGATTTCAACTGTTTACTTTCATTTTTATTGTGAGTTTGAATCCAGCCCTCATTCGGATTGTGAGTTAGGTTTCCATTTGTTACGTAACTTAATTCTCAACAAATTACACAATGTACAGTAAAGATTTTGATCCTTAATATATTACGCTCATTGAGACCCCACGTGTGATTTAAGTGTTCCTTAATTTTTTTTGCAGTGTATTAAGACATGACGCTGAAGATTACATTTTGCCTAATAAAACAACAAACGCTAAAGACTGCATGCATAAGCAAAATCACTTATGAAACTGGCGGCTGGAATACCATCACAACCTACAGAAACGCAATCACATGACAAATTATGAATAAGAAAGACTATGAAAAGTATACGTATTTAAACCAGTTTATATTGTTATTGCAAGAATATTTGAGAACTTAAAAGTAGCAAGAAAGTAGTCACCAAATTGCATTGTGGCTCAAAAGCCACATTCATCTTTGAACCAAGCTATTTAATGTCATTAGACTTTTTCCCTTCTCTTTACACTCGAAACAAGAAATCAGGCAAGCCTAGTTCAGCCGACCTGCAATAGAAAGTGTTGCCCCCTCAGGACTCGAACCAAGGTTTCCCACATGGAAGGCTGTTTCGTTAACCACTACATCAAAGAGCTGTATACTCAATGGGTGTCAGTATAGCCTCGTGTCTATTCTGAACAAATCTTTTGCCACTGGCTGTTTCAACAGCTACTTGGCCATTCGTGAATGATATTGATACAGTTTAACTGACTATTGTTTCTTACTAAGTATACCTCCACCACAAATAGCGTCTGTGAACTGTATGGCGTTTGACACTGGCTGTTATAACAGCATATTTGCCAGTAATAGGCTTACTAGTATCTACTAACGTCCTAGGAATAATCATAAGAATAGAGCAATTGCTAGCAAGACTGAAGATTAACTTTTCCATGCCAGAAACAATATAACCGTATACAGGTTTTAGTTAAGGCTTACTATAACGTAATTACGGTATGTTGTAGCCAGCAAATGTGTTTGTATATCCTGACCCAAAACACATGCACGGACGTGTACGTTGAAAATCCAGCAGAAACAGTTGCAATATAACTGTAAACTGTTGTATTGCAGGCTTACTATAATGAAGATACTGAAGGTTTTAGCCAGCAAAGTGTTCGTCTCTATGGAATAACTGATAATGTGTATGTTGTTTTGCCTGAGAGGAAATACAAATGCAGGACCTATAGTTTACAGGTCTGCTTCTCTAACCACTACGCAATATAACCAGTCAGTCAGTCAGTCAATCAGTAAGAGAGATTCTCTCTTCTTGGCCGGCTCTGCTTTTGCGTTACGGCACAAATGAGACTGGGAGGGTGTACATGTAGCACAAATAAAACTCAGATTTTAACAATTCAAATGTAACTGTTTATGTTTAATTGATTATATCTCGTTATGACTGTAATCAACATTAGTTCCAAATACACAATATTTTGGGTTATTTAATTAAAAACAATTATTTTGTTGGATTTCCTCTCCACCAATATATTTGCGCTGTGCATTATGGTCACCACGTGCATCCACATTCAGTGCGGGCAGATCAGACTGCAATGGAAAGAAACATTTTTTATGGAGCGGTACCAGAAGTGCAATGATTTTAAGGTAACTAACTATATAGTTAGTGAAGCCGTTCAGGAAACTCCAACTTATTTATTTTATTGTATGAGGAATTCAAATAAGACTTTTGAGTGTTCCATGGGAGGTTTTTTCCCTTGCCATTTTAAATGTAGCTAGCTGGCACTATGTTGTGATTATCTTGCAAGCACTATCTTGCATGAGAAATAACTCTTCCAAATGCCTGCTTTGCATTGTAAATGATAAACATGAAGCATCTGCTCATAGAATGTTTTGGGGTTAGGTTTATTATTTCTTGGGCCGGAACATTTAGCTGATTCTGGCAATTGGGATGGACGTCCTTGTAGGAGTTGTTGAGAGCAAATTTAAACAGTTGTTCTTGAGTGATGTCGGTGGCCAGCTATGTTATACAGGACATTCTGTAACCGTTACAATGAGCTTCTCTATTATTTCAATGTTGATTGCAAGCTTGTATAATACGTCGGAATACATGCACCTTGTTTATGATGAGAAAATTGGCCAATTCCCGCCACATGGGCATGGCAACGAAATACATTTTGTGTGATGGCTATCCCCTTCCTGTGTGGAAAATTGTAGACAGCCAAGTTCACTGTGACGGTGAGGTGACAGACTGCTCCGCCATCTCCCGCATTCTCCACCTTCCCACTTGCCATGAACTCATCCCGGTCCCCTTCAATTGTCTTGTCTCCAATTGTCTCTCACACCAGGTCCCAATTAGGTCATTAATATGTGTTTAAATGTTCCTCCTCTTCTCTTCTCCTCATTTGTCAGTCATTGTTCCATGTCAGTGTGTCATCCCTGTAGTGAGTGTTTCTGTGTGTTTACTTTCATTTAGCAGTTTTGCCTGAGTACTCTGTGCTTTCTGTTCTGTTGTTTTGTGTTTCTTTAATATTAAAGAGTACGAAGACTGCTATCTCTGCTTGCACCTGGTTCCTCCTCTCCACCACTATACAACCACTGTGACATTCACATTCAATGTGAATGTTGTCAATTAATCTATTAATGAAGTTCAGGCTTTATTTCTTGCCCTCGTCAGTTACATTCACATTGTATCTCTACCAGGTTATTAAAAATTTGGGGCCACTGGTGTTGCTAGGCACAAGACGAAGGCATGCCCAGTAGCTAGGTAAAACATAATTTGTAAAATATTTGATTGAATCAGTGGGTCTGCGTTGTTGTTTACATTTCATTGAATGGTATATGATAAACCTGTGGAAAATTTTTGCAAGAATATATTTTATTTGTGTAATTTGCAAAAACAGTATACCTTTAAAGGTTTATTGTGAACATAACAGTAACCTACAGGCAACGTTAGTCAGACATTTGTTGTATTTCATATCACTGTAAAATTGAGGTAGAACGAACTCACTAACAATATTTTTTTGCATTCTATACAACGAATTACAGTATGCTATTGTATAGTATTGTTTAACTAATCATTGTAAATTTACCTAATGAATTACAATATGTCAATATTGCTGTATACAATATGTTTAAAATTTTTTTGTTCTCTTGTGGATTACATATTGAAAATTATGATTATGTTACCATCCAAGAGGATGTTGCCACGTTGATCCTCAACATCCTTGTGGTCAGCAAACCCAACAAGCAAGCTGGGATAGTCATCGAGGGAGCAGAGATGCTTTCTGATATTCCTTGTGTGGTATATGCATGCACCAACCTGATCTAAACTACCCAAAGAAACTAAAAGATACATTCAAGTTTTTAACAAATATCTTTCTGGAGCTGGAGGATTTGAAGAAAAAAATGTCAATCACACAAGTGAAGTCAAATTCTTCCACTGCTTCTGAATTACACCCTCGTAATCATCATGGACAGACATGGCTTCAAGGTTAACGAGCCATACAATCAACCCCGTAACTGGGTCTGATGCAGATCTGGGTCATGTTGTAGGCTACAATCAGAAAACTAAAGTGACCAATAAAAGAGGCTAGCCCCTAGAGCTACTTAAAGGGGTACCACAGTGCTCAATAATTGGTCCACCTTTTGGTTTGCTTTATATAAATAATATTTGTGATGGTTTTTGAAATGGTATCTTCCATTTTTATGCTGATGATACTGTGTTGTATTCTATTGCTCCCTCAGCTGATGAAGCGTTTGAGAAGTTGGAGTCAGATTTTAAGATCTTACAGAGATCTCTTTAACAACTTAAACTTGTTTTATATGCTAAGAAAGCTAATGTTATGTTTTCTCTGGGTCCAAATCATCTGATAGAAACATGTACTTACGGTAGTAACATCGAACAGTTCTCTGAATATAGATACCTAGAGATATGGTTAGATGATAGGCTCTCTTTTAAAACACATGGCACTAAATTGGGAAAAGTTTAAATATAAGATTGGCTTCCTTTATATAAACAGGGCTTGTCTGTCTTTTGCCAATAAAAGAAAACATTTTCAGACTAATTTTATGTCAGTCTTAGACTGATATTCTTCATATGCATGCTTCAGCTACAACGTTAAAACCATTAGATGCTATTTACTATTCTGCTCTTATGTATATCACCAGTGATAGTTATAGAACCCATCACTGCATTCTATACCAACATATGGGCTGGGCCTCTCCGTGAGGCATGTGCAACATGCTCTTTTGTTTATTTACAAAGCACTTCTTTTAAAACTACCTCTCTATATATCATCCCTAATTTCTTCTGGACACTCAAAAATCAATACCAGATCACAGATGTGGATTACTTTAGAAACTCAAGCTGGCTCCACAGAGGTGGGAAGGACTGCTTTCTGTTACTTCGTTCCATACTTATGGAACAACTTGCAAGCTAAACTAAAGTTAAACACTCTGGTGTCACTTTCCCAATTTAGAGGTCTTATGGAAAACCACTATGATGTTCTGTGTAATTGTTTTTGTTCAGTTATTTACATTTTTTATATTAATTGTTTGTGTATATACTGTACATGTAATTCTGTCTACACAAGGCACAGTCTGAAAAGAGATCCGGATCTCAGTCTGTTTGCCCTGTTGAAATAAAGCTGAAATAAAAGAAATATGTTACTGAGCCCATGTAGTGATTTCCACTACAGATACTACAGATACTACACTTTGCCCCCGGAGGGCCCGGAGATCACGGCCATCGCATATTGGTTTTTGGCGTTGTCCCTTGTGTACAGATTTCTCCAGATTCTCTGAATCGTTTAATGATATAATGTACCGTAGATCATGAGGTCCCCAAAATCTTTGCACTTTTAAATTGTTGCACTATTTGCCTGTGCAGTCTTTTTCTTTCTGTTTTTCAAGTTTTCTGGAAACAGGGTTGTATGTTCTATGCCATTGACTGCTAGTGATGGACTAGTGCACTAGATGCACAAGTGAAGTGCTGTTCAGCTGCCTGACATCCTACCCCTTCATCTCATCCTCCCCTCACTTTGCTAGGACATTTTCATCTCCGCAGATGTCCCTTTCCTCACTCCCCTCATTAACTAATCTCTTACCACTGACTGTGCACTCTGTGACATCAAGATGGCCAGTGTGATCCCTTCCCCATGAAACCCTCTTACGGCTCCTTTCTTTTCGTACAGCACACTTGGTCTCTGACACAACTCTCTCATTATCTCTCAGAATGATCTTCTTGACCCCAACTAGTCAAGCTTCAAGTTGGGTCACTCAACTGAAACTGCTCTCCTCTGTCTCCAAGGCTCTGCATTACCAAAGCTGAATCCCTACTCTGTTCTTGTCCTTAAGATCTCTGCCAAAGGTGCGTCAACCAAGTAATGAATAAAGGGACTGACACTTTTTGGCCACGGACATAGCGGTCGTGCAATGCATCATGTATAAGAGTACATGACATGTTGGGCCACGTCAGTGTGTTTGCATGTTCAGATGACAAAAGGTAAATAGATGCATGTTCCCTGTGTCCAGAGTCTTAAAACAGAATCCAAGTTAGCTGCATAACGAGGAGGACTGAGAACAAGGACAGCCACTATAGATTTGGGCCAGGCCTACCTGAGGTACGGTCAAAGGGCTCAAGGTTAAACAGAAAAAGGTTTGAGACCATTCCTGGGATTCAAAAGGAAACCAGAACATTCTTTTCAGACTATCCTTTGTCTCTGTCACAAGAACTAACGTAAATAATTGTGACATTAGACAGGACAGACTGACCATAGTCCCCCGGCACAATAATATAGCAGTGTAAAATAGGGGTTAGTAAATAATTTAATTTAAAAGCATTATCAATCAATTAATTGTATAGTTCTCTCATCACTGAACATTTACTAACGTCATTTAAAACATGGTCTATTAATGTTTAATCATATTAATTGTAGGTTTTGATGTATTTTTGTTTACGGTGTCAATTTGATGTATTTTTGTTTACATTTTTGTTTACATTTACAGTGTCAATGCCAATTCCTTTACAACCTCAGTACCATCCATAGTGTAAATACTACATATCCATTTGCTTGTAGTTGACACATGCCACAGTGAGAGTGCTAGCTTTGCAGTAAAGCGGCGAGAGGCATACAGCTGCTGAACAGATAATGGATTTCATGTGAAACTCTACATTCATCAGAATAAGCAATGCACACCTGAAGAGCATACTCCTCTCCCAGTTATCTGTACCTACTGAAGTGATTCTCTGGAGTTCCGAACCAGAGGATCTTGGTGACACGTGCCATGACATCAAACGGATGTTTTGTCACCAGTACAATCCAGCCAGCTGTGCTATGTCCCTTCACCTGTCACCTCTACCAGTTGCCAGCCTTGTCCTAACGTATCACCTGCCATATGTCTTCCCCCTCCGCATAGAACAGAGCCCCCTCAGAGAAAACATGCTCATGACAAAATCAATTACCAGGGCCTTTCACTCACCCATTTCTCAGCCCTGTTCTTGTTTAAGATCGGCCGAGGCAAAGGTGGGTGGAACAAGCAAGTCTTAGCCTAGCACATAATGTCATCCTTCTTTTATTACTTTTCCACCTCTTCTTCTGCTTAATGCATTTCCAAAGCTTAATAGAGCCTATTGTTCATCGTTCCTACACACAGCAAGGGGGAACTTTGAATGTATAGTATTTGGAGCCTTCTGTAGAATGGCATTTAAGCTTTTACCAAGCCTGGTGAGAAAGAAACGTTTATTGCTAGTGACTAGTTATGTTGGGATCAAACTGTTGGGTTAAGGGTTTAAATGTAAATTCAAGCCTATTTTGAGGGAATTTGTATTTCCTATTTGCTTTCCAGAATAGGGAGGCGCTGAATGGAAGATAACAGTTGTGTGGTTTGTCCCCATTGAGTGAATGCACATTTTTGAATTTGAAATACTGTTGTGTGAATTGACTGTGAGCCACCACAAACACGGTGACCATGAAGAAATGTAGGAAGCACTTTTATATGAATTGATGATTTGAAAATTTCATTATTCAATTGAGATGGTTCCCATGCATAATTATCAATTAGCATCTTAGTGGTTACATGCCTCAGTGGTTAGTTAATAAGCAGAGTTAGCAATTTGCATGCCCTCATTATTCTGTCAATGGAAAATAGGTATTGTCAATCTTCTCCTTATCTGTATCTCCTGCTACTGTTGCAGTAAAAGCCTTAGACACGGTTTGCCCACTGCAGTTCTTTAGCTTATACCATAGGATATGAAATAATGTAGGGAAAGTATGATCTGTGATAATTCTTGATGTACGTGGAAACTGTCCATTTACTTTCTATTCCCTACCGCTACCCCTTACCTTAAACCTAACTGGTAAACCTGCAAGTAATACAGACTAACACTTTGCCTGACCACTAACCCATGAGCCAGACATTTTTTTAAGTTTTCCTTTCTTTGTGGGGACACCGACCTGCATTACATGCACATACTTGAACCCAGATTTCTCATTCTGTGTTTAAGTTTGTGGCCACACTGGGACCTAAATGTGCATCTTCATACAGCCACACCTTTGTTGCCTGGGCCATGTGTTTTGGGTAATTGTTGTTCTGGACTACCCATCCACGACCCATTTTCAATGCTCTGGCTGAGGGAAGGAGGTTCTCACTGTGATGGCAATTTATAAAGTCCAAACTGTTCATGAAAATGGTAGGTAAGACAGAAGAAAACTCAGTTGCACCGTTACAAACGATTAATAATCTCTAAATTAATACAGTACAATCATCAGTACTTAAAAATGAAAAAGGGGTGTGGAAAGAGGCTGCACATCTGTCCTAACTCAACAAAACACATTCCCCTTTGTTCTATCACTATCCCAGATTTAACTCAAGGGGCAGGCTGTCCTCCCTCACATGGGTAACCTTTTGACTTTGAAGAGGACCCACAGCATCTGGACAGACAATAGATGCTCTGATGAGTTATACAGAGGGGCAGATTCACGAGTAACCCTATGATCTGCCAATACCAGTCAATGATGCCACCTGGGCAAATACCAGATCCCCCACTCCTGCATTCCTTTTCTAATTTGAAAATGGGGACTCAAAACATAAATCTATAAGAATACATCGATTAGAGACATTTCCCTTACAATCCGCCCTATATTATGTAGTGTTAACATGCAACTTTTAACCAGTTTTACTCTCAGATCATTAAACTTCAACTTGTTAGGCTTTAGACCACTACTAAAAATTATACTCCTAAACAACATGATCTTTTATTATATCATCATCCCAGTAGTAAGGGAACTGGAATACATCTGAAATGTCAGAAGCCTCATTTATATGCATCTGGATCATTACCTTTGTTGCAAACTTAGAAACACACATTTTTATTTAACAAGACAATAATATGCCACAAGCAAACAAATGGGCAATAGCGGCCAAGGCAGTAGTCAATAACTTGTATATTGTTATTCCCCAGGGACCAACCATAGAAGACAACCCTGAGAATGGGTCCCACCCATGAACTGTATGAAGCTCTTCTATACCTTTATTTGTGTCTTGGACTAAATTAATTACCTTTTGTGATGCATCAGAAATGTATGTACAACGCTCAGATCCCACCACCTTACAAACACGCCCTGGGAAGCCAAAATCATATCTAATGCCATTCTATTGTGTAGAGCAACTGAATGGGTTTCACTCAGGACTGTACCTATTGCTGCAATTGTGTCAGTGCTCAAATTCATGTTTCTCACACACTGTGAACAGGGCTATTATCTCTTCCTGTGAGGTATATGTTCCATATTCTGGAATCAAAACACTTTTTTCAATTATAGTGAGGTTGTGATTGATTTAACGGTGCCATTTCCTTGTGGTCAGCTCGCCTAATCAAAGGGACCAAGTATGTCATATAGCATACCCCACCTGCGTCTCTACGAAGGCAACTGTTTGCCTTCCGACCACAGACTATATAGACCTGCTCCGGCAAAGCTCCTAAAGCCGTGAAGTCTTGGCGGAAACAATCACTATGTCCTAAACTCCTTGTGGCTCCTAAACCATCTGTAATACAGAGCGAGACATTATGCAATTCATAATCATGTATTGGTGACCAAGTCTGGGCACAATCACGCAAACTGAGCTTCTTTGGTATGGCAGGAGTGAAACAATTATACAAATTGATGGTCATTGAATCTATGTTCATGTATGTCTCCCATGGGATATAGTTTACCTCCACATCAATACAAATAGAGAAAGATTATAGGTTATACCTGATCTGGCTTCATCCTCCTTAGTGCGACTGTCTGTCTGCACCAGGATCCTTTATATCCTTACAGTATAGCCATATGCTCTTATTCACTCGGTGTAGGTTAACCTGAATAATGTGGATATATTCACTCTGACAGGACAACAACAGTTGGTAAATTCTACTATCACCATATAGACCAAATTTAAGTTAGCCTCACTCGGCTGGTCAGGAATGGCTGACGGGGTATAACTGTCCTTATCTGGCATCGTCGTTTGTGTTACCACCTCGTCCAACCGTGCATCTGCCAGTCAGCTACTGAAAATGGGACAGGGGTTAACATAGGGGAACGTGAGGATGTTGGTATGTGTTGGCAAATCCAACAATCATTCATATTCTTGTGTTTGGCATAATCTACCATTATCCCAAGGGCTATGTTGTCTGTCTCTAACAGTGCTGTCATTACTCTACCTGGCTTAGGACGACATGGTGCAAGATTAGGAACTACAGTAGTATGTGCGACTGTTAAGGCACATATCATAGCGGGTCTACCTTTGGGGTAGTCTGGTGATCTGCAAGGGGTGTTGTCTTCATCAGTACTGAAACAACAGTAATCCTGGATAACTTCTAGTGTAATCTCCACCTATACACATGGTTGGGAAAATGGTATGAGGAGGGGAACATAGTGTTCGCTCCTGTATTTAAGTGAGTCCAATACCATTTATTGTCCACAGAGGAAAAATTGACTATTGCCCGGGACTTAGGTCATGATTGTATATGGATCAGGTACAATCGGTGCAAGCGCATACACTGCCTTGCACACTTTTTTTGATATCTTGTACAAATCACCAAACCTCCGGTTGTCCAACAACTTTGGCTTTCTTTACTGGGTAAATAGGAGTGCGACAGGGGCTGTTTGGACATGGACAATTATTCTTTTCTCTAACAATTCTTTAAACACGGGAGCTATCCCCACAATAGCCTCTGCTTTCAGTGGGTATTGAGCCTGGCATGGTTTATGGGGCCCTCTAGGTGTAACTACAAGAGGCTGTGCATTATTTATTAACCCAACGTCATATTCATGCTGTCCTTGGGTCCTTTTATCCATCCGTGAACCCCACTACACACTCCGGGTAGCCACCCTCCAGGTACCTCTTAACCACCTCTGCAAAGCAGAGGCAAAACCGATCCTCTCTCACCATCTCCAATATCCCAAGATCCACAACTGGAGGCAAAAGCATCCAAGGTCACTGGCAAATCCATCGTTGGACTAAATGTCCTCCCTCCAAAACCTACGTCTCTGACCAGGGAATACCCCACCCACACCAAGCTCATGATCTCCCTCTCACCGTGTTCCCAGCACCCCAACAACACCTCTTTTGTAGGGTGCAAACCCCAATGACCCTGCAAATTAACACAGTAACTGATCAACACTTGCCTTCTCCTCAACTGTAATAGCATCTCCCTCACCTCTACCTGCAGCGCTGATACCGGTGATGTCTAAAGCACCCCACTGCAACTTGAAGTCCCTGTGCCTGCAATCTATCCAACCTTTTCTATGTGCTCACTGCTGCTGACCCATAAGCAATACACCCGTAGTCCACCACCGATCTAACTAATGACACATACATGGTCCTCAAAGCGGCTCTACCAGCTCCCCAATTGTTCCCCGTCATCTCCTTTCACCCATCCCCATCTCAGCCGTAGTGCTTTCATCATTACCATTTCCACTTGGACTATATTTGGTTTATATTGTTCAAGCATCTGGAGAAATACACAATGGAATCTCCTTTTTCCGAGTTGGGTAGCGAGGCAGTCACGTCTTTCGGGTTGGCAGGCGATCATGGGCAATAAAAACGCAACTGTCTTTGGCTAAAGCTGCCATTCTTCAGAAATCCCCAAAACTCCTAGAGATACAGTTGTAAACACCATACTTATCTTTCATTATCTCAGCTGGTCCAACATAGCTACGAGGGAAAATCAATGGTTTAATGCCGCACTTACCCATGCTCAAAGAATCTGATCAAAAATTTTACATGGCAAAAAGCAAGATCTATTTTTGGCTAAATAATGTGCCCTAATGCAAACAAGTGCCCTAACAAATCTTTTTGATTGATAGGGGATCAAATACTAATTTCATCACTATTGTTGTTTGCTCCCTGGGGCTTAAGGCCGAGTGTTTTGTGAAAGCACTTTGTGACAACTGCTGATGTAAAAAGGGCTTTATAAAATAAATTTGATTGATTGATTGATTAATTTCACTCATTAAAATGCAAATCAAATCATAACATTTTTACATGCTTTTTTCTGTATTTTGTTGTTATTCTGTCTCTCACTGTTCAAAAAAACCTACCATTAATATTATAGACTGAACGTTTCTTTGTCAGTGGGCAAATGTATAAAATCAGCAGGGGATCAAATATTTTTTTCCCTCACTGTATATGTTGAGAAATCCTCTACATATATTTCCATTGTTTCCAGCGCATCACCAATGTAGTTATGAATCATACATTCATATGATTCCACACCAAGTCTTATGGTCTAAGAAAATACATAATTTTATTTGTAAATATACATGCAATACAAGGAAGGAGGAAATCTTTCCTTGCTTGTTAAATTCAGTAATTTCTTAAACACAAAACATTTTGTGATATCCACCCTGCTCTGTGCCACAAGTGAAGGGATGGGTGATGACAAATTGGATTCCTTGTTGTTCTGAATCACAGAGAAAGACTCTGGTTGCCAAAAAGAAATGAAGCATCAAATCTGCCATTGAAAGCATCCACGATTTTGATGTAGTCAAGTGGTTGTGATATTTATTCTCCCTGATGATACAGTGCACTGGATGGGCCTTTTAACTAATGATAAAATGAAATGGCACCCACTTAACCACAATAAAATGACATATGTCCTTTATGTCAATATCCACAAATATTCCATAATTTGAAATATACAGCTCTGGAAAAAATTGTACGCTTCTCAAAACTTTCCTTTTCAACTTCTTTGGAAAGCAAAGAAAAAGGTCTAGTGATTTCTTAATATTTTCACAAGCTGTATACAATATGTGTACATCCTCTAGCATTCAATTCACTCTAAATTGAAGGTCTTTGTATCATATGAGGAACAATGAGGTGATTAGTCCTAGTAAGTAAAGTTCGTACGGATTTCACAAATTTTAGGGAATTATTAGAAAATGTCAGAAATTAAGCAAAATGTAATTACTTTTGAACATAATATCAAACTGCTACGCTACGGCTAGAAAGTGAGGATGCACCCTGTGAGCATTAAGCAACTGTCTGGTCCGGACCGCTAAACATTTTTTGTGACATTAAAAGTGCATTCCAATCACATGATCACCCCTTACAAATGTCCAAGCTCCTCCAAAAACACAGTGTATTAAAAAATGTATTCGCCAAAGTTTACGTCTCAGCATATAAACTAGATTATCCCAATCATCTCCTTGTTCATCTGAGCCTTTCCAGCAACTGTTATTAAGAGCAGGTATTCCATATTAACCCCTTCCATTTATGAACTCAAAATAATCTTTCTGTTATCAGAAGCTTCATAACCATACATATGTGTGATGTTAGCAGCATTGCTCCCAAACATATTAAATAAATATTAAATAGCTAAATTGCACATGCAACAGCAAGCACCGTAACACAAACACTTCTAATAAAGTCTCTCATGAGATGATAAAAATATCACTGTTAATCAGTGTGTCGGTTTAATCAGTTCTCTCCGGTATCAGTGTATGCACATTAGTTTATCTTTCATGGCAGACGGTGACATTAGGCTTAGCATCAGCATGCCGTTTCATCCCCATATCATAGCATCTCATACATACAGTCTGATCAACATTAGGCATAGGCATCATAGGCACACTCAATACATATTTTTTGTTCTTTTTATTAAATAATAACTGAACTGTATTAAATAATTAACTATATTAAATAATTAATTGTATTAAATAACAAACTGTATTATATAATACATTTTTGATAATTATATGGTTATACTCATGTAACTAACTGATTTTGTTAAATTTGCTTAACAAGTAATAAAAATAATCTTCAAGAAGTTCAAAATATTCGCACCTCTGATTTTAATGGTCCAGCACCATACCCTCTTCCCAGTACAACGCCACTGAGACTTTTTTGTTTTTATGTGATGGACAGATCATTGAGAGATTGAGAGATATTAAGGTCACTCCTCCATAAAGACTCTTTTAGGTCTTTGATATTCTTTGTTTCCACTGATGTCCTTTCGAGTTCAGTTAGGTTTTCAGTGAGATTGTAGTCTAAACACTGAGACTGTCACTGTAGAATGTTACTTTTGTAATTGGTTGACCATTTCTTTGTGAATGCTCAGGTGAGCTTGTCGTTACTGTCTTGCTGGAAATTCCACTTGAGAAAAAATATTCGATATTTTGCAATGCACACCTGTGGAGTTTGAACATTTTATAAATAAATGGAAGCAGTTGCATAAACATTCAGACATTGTTTTAGTATTCAGTGCTAACGTGAGTAATTGGAAACTGGAAAAGGATGTATAACAGATGAGAAAAAAAATCGATATTTACCCATTTTAAGAAAAATGCATTGAGCTCTGCTTGAGAATTTCCTTCCTCTCCCCATTATGGGACACAAAGCACCAAATGAAAGCCCAACATGAATAAAATGACACTGCCTCCTACGTTCTATACACTGCACCTCATGAACGAGTCCAAGCACGTGAGGTTACATGCAACGATGAGTCGACTCCTAACAACACCATTAGTGGCGTTAAGGCAGTATATTGTGGTTTTGCTGCCTTTCAGTGGGATAAAATATAAGCTTGAAGAAATCACTCCAAAAGCGTAACAATCATTTCTCCCCTCATTGGCTTCTCTTTGTTTCAGATTAGCTCCACGTTCTGTGCTTTACATCAGCAAATTAATGTTGATATTCTTCTAAGCTAGAGGAAAAAATATCATTATTCATTGCAATGTGATTATTGCTATCATTATTACCACTTAGCACTTAGCAGTATGCAGGGTGAACACTGCCATATGGCACGAATGCATAAATGAATACAAATCTGCATATACGTTTTAATGTAAAGGCGTATTTTCCAAAGTATATGATGCCTCATTTAGCAGCATGTGGGCAACAGATGAAGCGATGCAGTAGATTAATCCTGAAGTCCCTCCCCACAGTATCGCAGAACAAAAAGATTGAGTGGATTGTGCAGTGGCCACCTCCATTTATCAAGGATCTTGTTACTAATGAACAGAACAAGGGTATTGAACAAATGCTTGAAAAGTAATTTAGAAAGTTAATTTCAGTTCCAATTTGGGTCTAGACACAAAGCTATTAGTAACCCGTTAAAAGAGAATCAAGGATTCATTGCTGGGTTTCTTTTTCTCGCTCCAAAGGACAAAGTTCAATATAGTTTGATGTGCTTAGTTCCCTGTATGACATGGACATTTCAAATAAAGGAGCCACTTTAAAAAAGAAAATGATATGCCATTGTCTGCAAATCTGAAGTACAGTATATTCCCAAAATTATCTCAGTGATTGGGAACACTTAAATGTATGTGGTAAGCCATGACATCCTGTTTCACTGGGGTATAAATATTAGATGACACACAAGCTAAAGTCCAACAGTCACTATGGGAAAGACTATAGAAAGAATACAGTAATGATGTGTGACAAAAAGTTGTTGAGACCCACAAATTAGATAATGGCTATAATAAAATATCTCAATGATTGAAAATGACAATTTCCACTATCAGGGCGATATATAAGAAATTTAAAGCAAGTGGAGATGTTAACAATCAGTCTGGTAGAGGATGTGTGTCCCCCACCCACAGCGAGGCGGCTGGTTGGTGAGTCCAACAAATCTCAACGGTTCACCTCTCCACTGGAGAACTGCAAACGTCAGTTTAGCTCTAGGGTCAGAACATCACAAATATTATAAGACACCACCTCCATAAACCAGCTTTACTGTAATCAAACAACAAACTTAAGTGACAATAGTTTGCCAATTATTACTGGAAGTGGGTTAAATTTTCATCCCCACTTTGAAGTATGATTGTGGATTCTTGATGTTTTGTAGAATGCTTTTCACTCAAAGGTTCTGAACAACTTGTGAGGATACATGGTATCAAGTGCTTGAATGAACCATGAATTTATCCACAAGGAACACTCCTGGGACATGCACACAAAATAAATCACAATTTCAAAATATGGTATGAAAAAAAGTTATGTAAAGTAATGTAAAGAGTTAACTTATTGCTATACCTGTGAGAACCAGTTTTTCACAGTATATTAACTCATGGCAAATCAGATTATTCTGCTGGTCCTCATTTGTAAGAAATGGCCTATTCTAGGCAAGCGGTAAGGGTTAGTGATTGTATTATCTTGAGGTGTTATTATTAGAATTGGAGCTTAGTGGTTAGAATTTCAGGTTAAGCTTAGATTTAGAGTAAATATTTAGTGCTCGGGATAAAGAAAGCGTTAGGCTTTGTCAGAGCTGGGCACAAAATCGTTAATCTGTTAAATAATTAAGTTAATATTTCAGTTAACAATTTAATGCTCAAGTTAACTGTGAAAACCATTACCAGACTAATTAACTTCCGTTACATTTAACCTTCGATAACTCAAGTCCACTAACCCAGAAACTTGGTAAATATACTTTTAAAACCCTCTAGAGTCTAAGCCAATTTTTGCTTCAGCGCAAAGTGGGGAACGAGACAAAATCCAAGGCTTGCTGTGCTGAAGATCTAGATGTTAACTTCAAAGTAAAAAATGTCTTTCTCTCCTGCGCAAGGCCTCTGTATGAAGGTCAAAACTGAAAAAAACATGTGGGATCCCTCGTATTACTTGCGACCAGCTATTAGTGTGTTGTAAACAAACTGTGACTCGCCAATAAAGAATGGCTCTCTAGTATCTGTGAAACAGATTGGCTTTTATTTGTTATGCTGGGGTGAGACCTTCCAAAAATGTATAAAATTCAACATCACTTTACATTGCCTTGCCTTGATGTAAAAGGACAAATGTAATGTCATTTGACCTAGTCAGGAATTCAGAAATGCAATGGAAAAACATTTAGCTTCTAGCACGCTAAAAAAACTAATGTAAACTCCTAAAAATTCTTTTTTACACTTTGTTAGATGTTTTTAGGTGATTTTAGAGCTTTCAGCTCCCAATAATCAAAATACAAAGCCTGTTCAAGAGTTTTGTCAGGTCCTGGCTGGGGTCTTTAAGCATCTCCATGTGCCTGGCGGCCAGTCAGGACCAGACCGCAGAGGTGACTCTAGGCATCTCTGGGATACTGTTCTTCCCAATTAGAGACAGATACATCTTAGTGTTTCTATCAGGGGACAATACTCAAATTGCTCTGTATGCTTTTCAGTTGGTTGGTCATTGTTTTCAGTCAATCAATCGATCAATAAATATGATACTTTTTTATATAGCCCATTTTATATCAGCAGTTGTTACACAGTGCTTTTGCAAAACACCCGGCCTTAAACCCCAAGGAGCAAACAATATTAGTGTTGAAATTCAGTGGCCATGAAAAACTCCCTAAGAAAGACAAAATTTAGGAAGAAACCTAGAGAGGAACCAGGCTCAGAGGGTTGACCATTCCTCTTCTGGCTGTGCCGGGTGAATATATTAAGAGTACAAATTGTAATAATTAATAAATTAATGTGGGCTGTGTCCAGAGTCTATTTAAATCTAGTCCAGATCAGAAGCATGACCAGATGGATACGGTCAGGGACAGACGGAGGAGGTGGGTCAGTAGTGTGGCAGCTAAAAGACACCCCATACGATTTTTTGGGGTGGGGACTATGAGGGTCATGGGGTGGTGCGAGGAAGCTCCTGCGCCCTGTCCTGATTCGCGAGCGGAACCTCCCTCTGCTCCGGTGCCCCATCCTTATTTGGGGTGAAGCTTCCTCTTGCTCCGCCACCCTGTGCGTATTCGAGGGCAGCGCTACTTCTTGCTCCAGAGACCCTTACTGATTCAGGGGAGGACTATTCTCTAACTCCCCTGGGTCCTCCATCTCCTCTGGCGTCTCCAGTTCCTCCGGCATTTCCTGCTCCTCTGACTCCTCTCACTCGGTCGCCCTGTACTGGTTTGAGGGCGGAGCTTCCTCTTGCTCCGGCACCCCATCCTGATTTTGGAGCGGAGCTTCCTTTTTACATCTCTTCCCCTTGTCCTGCTCTGGGGGCGGAACCACCACCTGTCCCGGTGCCATGCTCCGGTGGAACAGCCGCCACCTGCTGTCTTGGCGCCACATGCTGTCTTGGCGTCACCTGCTGTCTGGGCGCCACCTGCTTCTCCGGTGCCCCGTCCTGCTTTGGGGGCAGAGCCTTCACCATTCCCAGTGCCATGTCCTGCCCCGGGGCCGAAGCCGCCTTGGATGTTCTTGTCTTGCGGTGGGCAGCCCGCACCTTGTGGAGGGTACGGTGAGGTCCTGGCTGGGGACCCCTAGGCATCTCCATGTGCCTGGTGGCCACAGTCAATACCTGACCGCAGAGGTGCCTCTAGGCATCACAGCGATACTGTTCTCCTCAATTAGAGACAGCTACGTCTTGTTGTCTTAACACTAGAACCACAAAATGCCTACACCAATTGATGTTTGAATTTGTAATTAAAATAAAACTGCCATTTTGAAAGCTACATCCTCCTCCTTCCATGACTTTTCTTAAATAGTCGTATATTGCACTGTTCCATTGTCGAAATTCTTAACTGACGAACAGAAACCTATTTAGAGACCTTTTACCTGTTTTTTTACCAGGTTTTCTGACACAATCCTCAACAGGCCACGCCATTTAGCGTTGGTACCCAAATGGTAACCAGGTGCTAATCACCTCGCCGAATGCATGACATCAATGGATGAATGCGCGATACTCTCAGATTAATGGAAACTTATTTAGGCTATTACTTAAACATAATACAAATATATATAGGCTACTTATCACATGGGTTACTGTTTTTCAATAGGAGATTCAGCCTGTGTAGGCTATTTCATCAAATGTAATTTGAAAATATTTTAGGAGGAAAAGTGAAATAAAATCACACACACATCCTATCGTCTCTCTTTGAATGTTCTCTGGTTATTTTACTGAAGATTAATAATCTACTAATATTTTAGGCTAAGTGATTATTCACAAAACAAAAACCCAAAGCTGTATCCTTTTTTCTACTAACTCCTTCTCGGTTATTCGATAACTTATTGATGTCAACTATATAAAAATATTATATACCAGTAATTTATGAGACTAGAGCTATACATTGACAATGAAATCAACTCCACTGCCCCACTACAACCCACAGGAGGAACCTGCGAAGACGTGCCGTACACAGCCTATTCATTTCGGACCTCGACTTTTTCTAATAGCTCCTCTTGGTTTTTCGATAACTTATTCATTTCACCAATGATCTAGGAGACTAGAGCTATGCACTGGCGTTGAAATCATTTTGTGCCTCGTCTTTTTTAATGTATTATTCTTTAGTGTTTTTTGTGCAATGAGACCTTCGATACAAAAACATTATATTTTCAAATTCATCAACCCTTTGACGCCTATGATCACACCAGTGTGATCAGGCTAGTGTGGTCCCTGAAGCACACGATCACACCAGTGTGATCAGGCTAGTGTGGTCCCTGAAGCATACGATCACACCAGTGTGATCAGGCTAGTGTGGTCCCTGAAGCATACTATCACACCAGTGTGATCAGGCTAGTGTGGTCCCTGAAGCATACGATCACACCAGTGTGATCAGGCTAGTGTGGTCCCTGAAGCATACGATCACACCAGTGTGATCAGGCTAGTGTGGTCCCTGAAGCATACGATCACACCAGTGTGATCAGGCTAGTGTGGTCCCTGAAGCATACGATCACACCAGTGTGATCAGGCTAGTGTGGTCCCTGAAGCACACGATCACACCGGTGTCAGAATGTTTTGTTTAGAACCCACCATTAGAACGTCTAGGTACAAGTGATGTAACAATGGCTGGTCAAACCGTGCTTTTATTTACTCACATTTAGCTTAGTGTTTATAACTGTTTCCTCATTGTAATTGTTTGAAGATCATACGATGATATTAACCAGGTAGCAAGCATTCAAATAGGGACAAGAAGGGTTACTTACGTACCAACAGGCAGCCAACACTAGCAGTTATATTTTTCTATAATAAGCATAATACACAAAAACGAATGACATTAGCAACTACTGTAAAGTGTCTTACCATTTCCTGGAAGAGCCGACCAGTGGCGTCATTAGGCCTGGGCGTCCGGAGCTATAGCTACAGATCTTTTATGAATAGCCCCGGATCTCATATTGAGCAAAAATTAATTATAAAAAAAGAGCCCCTGATCTATGCATCTATAAATCTGATCACGCTTTATGACAATGTATATGTGTAGGCTGCTAGCATGTATATAGACCTTTTCATCTAGCATGTTCATTCAAAACCTTGTACTTTTTGTTTGGGGGCGGCTAAGCCCAGAATGTATTGTGATACTTGCAAAGCCTCTGGAGCTGACAACTGGTCAATATCATTGTGTTAAAACTTTCTAGAAGTTACTTTTCCCGTTTGCCGGCGCCACTTTGCTTTTTTCTCAACCAAAGATGAAGACAGGTGAGTAAGGCTAACCCAAACCTCATGGTAATTTACATTTGCCAGTCTTTCGGACAGATCCTGGGTAAACTATGATTTGTCCCTCCCCAATATACAACGGTAAAAATACTTAACAGCACATTTTTACGTTTAAAATGATTGCGACCCACCACACTTTGCCTCACAATAGTTTGATCCAGTGCTCAGCAGTGACACATCATGCAGATACTGCATAACTACAGTGTGTGGCCAGCCTAAGGCAGAACTGTGCAATACTCATGCTGTCTGATCAGCCTCTTCATATGCCACCCCTGTGAGGGGGATAGATTATATCGACAAAGGATAAGTGCTCACTGACACAGATTTAGACAGATTTGTGAACAATATTTGAGAGAAATAGGCCTTTTGTGAACATAGAGAACGTCTTATATATTTGAGTTCAGCTCATCATAAATGGGGGCAAAAACAAAAGTGTTGCGTTAATAATTTTGTTCAGTGTATAATTGACTCAGTGGGTTTTTCCAACATGTCTCAGGTCCAACGCACTGCCACAATCATACTTAAGACTTAGTCCTGTCACAAGAAATAGATATTGTAGATCAAATACATATTCCCAATAATCCTGGAATATCGGATCAGTCTCATCAATAATGAAGTAAATAAATCTGCAAACAATCTAATCAAGGATCTAAACTCAACACTGCAAATTTCTTTCAATATGATTGCACCACTAAAAACAAAAGAAATATGTAACAAGAAACTCTTTGCCTGGTAGATAGACAATACTAGAGCACTCAAGCAGGCCTCCAGAAAAGTATTTAGACTAGCCAGGATAGACAGTACACTACAATACCAAAAATAACTCATCTGCTCGATCAGCTAATGTCTCCAACCTGATTAAGGTGAATAAAAACCATCCAAAATGTCTCTTTGATACAGTTGCAAAGTTACCAATAAAAGCAATGCTCAACAAGTAAAGTGGGTCTTCACTTCAGCAGTAATGCATACATGAACTTTTTTGATGAAAAGATCATCACTATTAGAATACCAATAACTGACTCCTCATGAAATAGGTATAGTCCTCAAAATCTCAGTGAAAATATCAAGAACAACCCAGAACATCTCTGACCTGGTGTTAAAGGGGACACATCGCTCAACCTGTTCACTAAATTAGTAGTTAAACCCACAAATTGTCAACTAGACACGATTCCAACAAAACTACTTATGGAACTACATCAGCCAATATTGAACATAATTAATTGCTCCCTATCCCTCCGGATGTGTATCAAACTTACACGAAATTGCGGAAATTAAGCCTCTTCTGAAAAAAATCTAATCTGGATACAGATAAATTAAACAATTATAGGACATTCAATTCTTAGAAAAATGTATTTCCCAACAACTGAATGCCTTCCCAAAGACAAATCACATTTACGAAATGCTCCAGTCCAATTTCAGTCCCCATCATAGCACTGAGACTGCACTCATGAAGGTAACAAATGACCTTCTAATGGCCTCAGACAAAAGGTTTGCATCCATACTGTTGCTACTTGATCTCAGTGCTGCCTTTGACACTAATGAGCATTCCCTTCTCTTTAAGAGACTGGAAACCCATGTCTGGCCACATTCAAGCCTAGTTTAAATCTTGAAAGACATCAGTTTGGATATGTGGATGGCATGTCCTTTGACAAATCATAGGTATGTTTTGGTGTTCCTCAAGGCTCGGTTTTGGGCCCATTATTGTTTTCATATGCTGCTTCTGGGTGATGTCATCTGGAATCATAATGTACATTTTCACTGTTGTGTTGATTACATATCACAATGTATTGTATATCATAATGAAGCATGAAGCCCAAAGATTTGCTACTTTGGAAGTATGCATTTCAGATATTAGGATATGGGTGACAGATAACTTGCTTTTGTACTCAAGCAAAACAGAAATGTTCATTTTAGGACCCAAGAAACAAAGAGATATGTTGGTCGACCCTACAGTGACCCTCTGTTTGTATGGTCGTATTCCAAAATCCTTGCTTTTGTCACTTCTAGATTAGATGACTGTAAATCAATAAATAAACATCAATTATTGCTGAACACTAATTGTTATCGCTAATACTGGAATTACCCTGTTAGGGTTTAATTGTTAACCTATAAAATAGTGAGAAGTATGGACTTGTTCCTACTTACATGATCCAGACATGCATACCTATATGTAACCTAAGATAGCAAGATGCAGGCCTAATTGCACATATAATTTCTAAACAAACAGCTGGAGGCAGGGCTCTCTCTCATAAGGCTCCACTACTATGGAATGATCTACCAATTAAGGTTAGAAATGCAGACTCATCCCTTCAGCATGGTCTATGATTAAGTGTAGTCTGGCCCAGGGGTGTGAATGTGACCAGAAAGACTTGATACTGTCCACTCTTGCTGTCTTGCCAAGTGGGCTCTCATTGCCACTGGGATGCCCTCTCTCTAATGCCATTCGGGGGTGGCTTGTTGTTGTCTCTCCGTTGCGCCCATTGTGCAATTTAGGTGAACTCTGCTGGAAAAACTCAGCCCTCATTTCAGTGTGGTTGCAGTATGTTGGTGTCCCTTCGGTTGATGCTTGGCAATATGTGTGGATTGACATCCTGCCTGTTAGGCCCTGCCTGGGGCTTCCCTGTCTAAGCCTCAAGATTTTGTGCTATATTATTGTGCCGGGTGGGTGTAGAGTCAGTTTTCCATCCCCAATGGAAATCCTTGTAAACCTAAGGAATGCAATCTTTAAATTTTTCTGTTCTTCTGCTCCATTCAAACTTAGGAGGACATAAGGCCTTAGCCCACACTTCCCAAGAAGACACTTCCCAGGCTCTAAAGACTCATTGCTGCACCTGTCCAAAGTCCTCCTGGTTGTGTTGCAGATCAAGACGATGCCTGACGATTCTAGCTGCCAGTCTACTGACCCAGCCCCCCCCCCTTCCCCGGTTGACCCATGTCCATCTGGTCATGCTTCTGACCTGGATTAGGTTTTACAGACAGGATGCAGCCCAGATGCATTTATTAATTATAACTTCTACTCTTAAAATATTCACCCGGCACTGCCAGAAGAGGACTGGTCACCCCTCAGAGCCTGGTTCCTCTCTAGGTTTCTTCCTGAATTTTGGCCCCTCTAAGGGTGTTTTTTCTAGCCACTGTGCATCAACAATGTTGTTGCTTGCTCCTTGGGGTTTCAGGCTGGGCGTTTTGTAAAATCCCTTTGTGACAACTGCTGATGTAGAAATGGCTTTAAAAATCAATTTGATTGATTGATTGTTTGAAAAAATAAAATAAAATTGGGATGACCTATCCCTTTAATAAAGTTAACATTTTGATTAAGGGTGCCAAGCTATGGGCTTAGATATAGAGTTAGGGTTTGAGAAATATATTGTTTTTATGTTAATATGTGTATTTGTAGGTTTACATGTATGTGCGGACGTGCATAACATATTAGTGAATGATAAAAAATTGCAGTATATTCAAAGGCTGTGAATAAAATCTTATTAAAACAAAAGTTTCCAACCTGCAATAATTGCCCTTAAAGGAATAGTCTAACGGGCCAGATATCAGCTGCCAAGCATCATTACAGAGTTGTCATTGTGCTGTCAGTAAAACTATAAAAAAAACAAGGCTGGCTTTTAGCTAGGGCCACAGAAAGCAATAAATAATTCTCCCTGAATTTCCAAAGGTTTTTATCAGGCTCAACACCATGGTGGGAACAAATGCAGACAGCAACTCGGCCAAAAGATTACAATGAAGAAAAATCAATCATCTTTACAGATAAGAAAACCAATCAAACAAAATGAATAAATAATAAATGCTTTCTTAGTTTGAGCAAAGTGGTTGATTGGGTTGTACTAAATGTGGCTGAGTTAAATCCAGTTGTCAGTGTTGTTGTGGCTTTTTCCTTACTATATTTTCCTGGTCAGGATACCTTGTTTTAGATATTGGTTTAACTTTTGTATTAAACCAATAAGAAAATATGAATAACTGCACTGTTTTTAGAATTTTAAATTGTTGACACAATGTGTTTGGATCGTTTCATGCAAGATCATTTACCTGTTTAGAATTCAAATGGGTATCTGTGTTTCCTTAAGGGACATAAGTAAATGGCTAATAGTCCCAATAACAAGTACTTATTGACATTAAGAATTTACTGGCAAATTTAATGACTCTAGGATATAAGCATATGTATGAATATATAAATATATAGTCCGGAAAAAATTACGAGATCACGGAACCTTTTTCTTTCCTTTCCAAAAAAGTCGAAAAGGAAGGTTTTAAGTAAGGAGCAGAAGGGTTCAAATTGAGAGACCACTGCAAATTATACGCTTCTCTTCTTCAATCGAAGCTTTCCTTTTCAACTTTTCTGGAAAGAAAAAGGTGCAGTGGTCCAAAAAAAATTCACATTATATACTATATGTATATTTATGCAGCTCTAGAATACACTGATCAGCCAATACATTATGACCACTGACAGGTGAAGTGAGATAATCTCATTAACATGGCACCTGTCAGTGGGTGGAATATATTAGGCAGCAAGTGAACGTTCTATCCTCAAAGTTGATGTGTTAGAAGCAGGAAAATGGGCACGTGTAAGGATTTGAGCGACTTTGACTAGGGCCAAATTGTGATGACTAACCAACTGGGTCTGAGCATCTTGGGTGTTCCTGGTCTGCAGTGGTCAGTACCTGTCAAAAGTGGTCCATGGAAAGAAAAGCAGTGAACTGGTGACAGGGGTGGCCAAGGCTTATTAATGCACGTGGGGAGCGAAGGCTGGTCCAACAGATCAGCTATTGTAGCTCAAATTGCTGAGAAAGTTAATACTTGTACTGATAGAAAGGTGTCAGAACACATGTTGTTGCATATGGGGCTGCATAGCCGCAGACCGGTCAGGGTGGTCATGGTGCCCATGCTGACCCCTGTCCACTGCTGAAAGCACCTACAATGGGCATGTGAGCATCAAAACTGGACCACGGAGCAATGGAAGAAGACGGCTTGGTATGATGTATCACATTTTCTATTACAGCTTGTGGATGGCTGGGTGCGTGTGCATTCTATACCTAACCCTAACCCAGGCGGAGGCACGGTGATGCTTTGGGCACTGTTCTGCTGGGTCCTGCCATGGATGTTACTTTGACATGTACCACCTAAATGAGGATTGTTGCAGACCATATGCACCCTTTCATTGTAACAGTATTCCCTGATGGCATTGGCCTCTTTCAGCAGGATGATGTGCCCTGACACAAAGCAAAAATGGTTCAGGAATGGTTGCAGTTAATTACGTGTATTAAATGCAATTGTTTGAACTCGTTACCTGTATAAAAGACACATGTCCACACACTCAATCAAACAGACTCCAACCTCTCCACAATGTCCAAGACCAGAGAGCTGTGTAAGGACATCGGTGATAAAATTGTAGACCAGCACAAGGCTGGGATGGGCTACAGGACAATAGGCAAGCAGCTTGGTGAGAAGGCAACAACTTTTGGCACAGTTATTAGAAAATGGAAGAAGTTCAAGATGATGGTCAATCTCCCTCGGTCTGGGGCTCCATGCAAGATCTCACCTCGTGGGGCATCAATGATCATGAAGAAGGTGAGAGATCAGCCCAGAACTACACGGCAGGACCTGGTCAATGACCTGAAGAGAGCTGGGACCACAGTCTCAAAGAAAACCATTAGTAACACACTAATCCATCATGGATTAAAATCCTGCAGTGCACGCAAGGTCCCCCTGCTCAAGCCAGCGCATGTCCAGGCCCATCTGAAGTTTGCCAATGACCATCTGGATGATCCTGAGGAACAGGAGAAGGTCATGTGGTCTGATGAGACAAAAATAGAGTTTTTTTGTCTAAACTCTACTCGCCGTGTTTGGAGAAAGAAGAAGGATGAGTACAACCCCAAGAACACTATCCGTGAAGCATAGAGGTGGAAACGTCATTCTTTGGGGATGCTTTTCTGGAAAGGGGACAAGATGTCTGCATCATATTGAGGGGAGGATGGATGGGGCTATGTATCGCGAGATCTTGTCCAATAACCTCCTTCCCTGAGCAAGATAATTGAAGACAGGTTGTGGCTGGGCTTCCAGCATGGCAACGACCCGAAACACACAGCCAGGGCAACTGAGGAGTAGCTCTGTAAGAAGCATCTGAAGGTCCTGGAGTGGTCTAGCCAATCTCCAGACCTGAACCCAAAAGAAAATCTTTGGAGGGAGCTAAAAGTCCGTATTGCCCAGTGACAGCCCGAAACCTGAAGGATCTGGAGGTCTGTATGGAGGAGTGGGCCAAAATCCCTGCTGAAGTGTGTGCAAACCTGTTCAACAACTACAGGAAACGTATGATCTCTGTAATTGCAAACCAAGGTTTCTGTACCAAATATTAAGTTCTGTTTTTCTGATGTATCAAATACTTATGTCATGCAATAAAATTAATTATTTAAAAATCATACAATGTGATCTTCTGGATTTTTTAGATTCCGTCTCTCACAGTTGAAGTGTACCTATGATAAAAATTACAGACCTCTACATGCTTTGTAAGTAGGAAAACCTGCAAAATAAGCAGTGTATTAAAAATGTGTTCTCCCCACTGTACATATTAAATATAATCTGCTTTAACCCTTTCCAGACCGATGAGTGGTCATTACCGGAAAAGGTCATTCCCTGCCTAAGTTTGTGATTCATCAATCTAATTCCTGATTTGCGGCTTTTCTTGTCTTCCCTATAGTTAGATCTGTACCTACTCCAGGGATCCTCCTTTTAGGTAAAGCTCATGGCCATGTAGGCTACCTCTTAGACACAGTGGAAGTGTTTTTGAATGCCCACTACTCGTTAACCAAAATGAGATGGGACTCATGATTCTGTCAACAGTTTGAAATGTGTGTGGGATTGGCACACTGTATAGTGCATATGCCAAATGATTGTCATGAAAATCCATAATGAACAGTTATGCAGACATACCTCATTGTTATGTATCCATTGAGAGTTTTGGTAGTGCTTTCCTTTGCTCTTGCCTTGATGTCTTACTGGAGTCACTGTAACTGCAGTAAGCTTTTAAAACTGATTTGTTGATGATGATTTTGTTCTTTCTAGCAACATAACATTAACCAACAGTTGCAGTAGTCTCTCAACTGTGTTTTTCTAGTTTTCCAGCCTGCCGATGCAGCAATTGTTTTCAAATGAAGCCAATACTATAGATTAGATTTAAACTTATAAAAACCTTAAAAAGGTTTTTTAAAAGCATAGACGAGAGCTCAAGATAATACATTAACTCCACAGGTAATTGTTTTGTAGCTCTGATTTCCAGCACATTTCAATTGAAAGTATATATTTAGATTCAATGATATGTAGCTTCACTGTATATATTTTCATATTATGGTGCAAAATGTATTTGTACAATTGGCTTTCTTACTATGTAAATGAGTTTGTGTTAATTGTTAGAACATGCAGTGGAAAGGGGAAGTGTAAATGTCTAGTCTTTATTCTAGGTTTGCATTTGTTGCTTATTGCTTGTGTCAGATTTTATATTATTAAATAGCTACAATCACAAAGCAACCTTTCATTTCCAGTGATGGTACCCTACATTAGGTAAACATTTTCAATTTCTTTAATAAAATTCTGCAACCTATCATTAGTGCAGAAGGAGTATAGCTGTTTGGAATTCATCTACCCTTTTTTCCAGCAGGTCCACACTTTTTTAAAGGTGCCTTTTCAGCAGTTATAATTTTTGGCTATTAATTACTTTATGGTCAATGCATTTTCAATCATAAAGCAGTTCAAATGTGTGTAGCACATGTATATGTGTGCATAGGTTAATCACTATAAAATAATGTATAATTTTACCAGTGAAACAGTTTATGAACTCATTTCTAATTTCTAATTTAAAATAAGTTGGACTAAAATGTTTAACTCATGTAAGGTTCTGTTCCTTCTTGGTTTTTGTTTTTTGTACTTCTGCTTCTTTCTGACCTCTGCCTGTCTGACATCCAAATTTGCCTTCAGCCCTCTGCTAAATAAAGAATGTGCTCTACATAAGGAACCATTTACCTGCCTACCCGTATTGTGTTTTGACAACTCATCTATGCATTACACAGAAATGACTGACATTTAAAAGGAAAATCTCAAGAAGCGCCTATTTAGCCCTGCTCTTTAAATCCCTGTATTATTCATGATATCACGATTTCTTATTGGAGCATTCTGCTTTTACACATCTGGTTTATTTGTAAAGACTCATGGAGTGCATGTTTTACGCTAAGGATGTGCTAGGAATTAAGTTCTTACAACCCTGAACACACTAAAACTGTTACAGTCCAAGTAGGGAGAAGGAGGCTAGTGTAGGGGTGCAGGAAGTAGCTTTTAATGGGACAAAAAGGCAAAACAAAACCAAGTGACGTGCACTTCAAAAACAGAAACAAATTAAAACTAGGAGCCAGGAACAGGAATCATAAATACAGGCAAACATCAAACAATCGCTGACAGGAAGAAAATGGCTTAACTAAATACACTGACTAACAAGGAGAACAGAAACAGGTGGGGGGCAAAACACAGGTGAAAGGAATAGACCTATTAACTAAAACAAGAACAGGAAAGACCAAATAAGGACCTGACAAATCACGGATACACAGAAAACATGGAACGGAACAGCCCTAGCACGCTGGGACCGTTACAAAAACTGGTTCTACGGTATGAGCATTGTGCACAAAACCAATGGTGTAGTTGACGCAATACGCTGGTATTTGCCTAATGCCCACCTAATTTGGAGGCAACCTTGTGTATGCTCACATAATTTGGGAAGACTCTGCATTTAACCTGCTAAAATTCATTAATGTGTACATCTGCCATGACTGCACTTGCTTAACTGGATGATAGTGATTACATGTTAGTTAATACATGGTGCTTGTTTTTTCCTGCTCTAATTTCAAAGCTCTGCAAGACCACATACAAATCAATTCAACATTTAATAAATTGAATAAGCCCATCTTTCCAGAAATCCCTTTAAATTTTACCCTGTAATAACTTCACCCGTGTCCCAGGAAAGTGAATTTGACTTTGTGTGCCAGACTGTGATTAAGGGAATACGGGTGGTAAATATCAGCTTACTAGGCATTCAGCCAGTAAGATTATGCACAGCAAAACAACAATTGCACCTGGACTTGTAGTACTGACCAGTTTGATTGCAATTCAAATTTGTTTTGTATCTAGACAATCTTAAGTTTCACACGGTGTAACAACAAGCCAACACGTTAACATGGCCAGCCTAGGCCATTATTGGTTAGCATGTAGCACCTTAGTAGCAGGATATTAGATATCTTAGTTGACTGTGCCATTGGTTCTTTATACAATTACTTTCATCCATTTGCAATGTGTATTGTGCAGCTAGTAAATAAAGGCTAGGTCTAACATAAAAAATCATGAGTATTGGGTAGGAAGCAGTAAACATGTCCCTGCAAAAACAAAAGTCAGTTACTAAAGACATTACGTATCATTAAAGTAGCTAGTACAACAGGAGCATTAATAGATATACATCAGAGCTGCTGAGGGAGCGTCCACTGTGTTCATCTTTCTCGTTTGACTAATTCAGCAGAATTAGACCTATCAGGGTCTGTCGCCTCAGTGGGCGCTGAGGTGTGATAAAAGGGATACAGTGATCTGTGTTACAGCTTGTCTGTTGTCTAAATAACCGGTCTGCAATCTGTTATTCTCATGTCAATTAAATAAATTTTATTCAGTCCATTGTTTTTATCACATACCAAAATACAGAACCGAACTTTGTATTTGCTCTTCTATGAGAGACAACCCTGGCATGAATAGATCTGGACTGCTATTGGTACCGTAGGGAACATTCATTAGTGTTTATTTGACTTTCATTTGATCTGTGGTCAAATGAGGCAAATATGGTGTGTCAAAGTGCAGGTATGTTTTTGCCTGGGGAAGAAAACATGAACCTCTGCCTACCTTGTACCTTACCTAATGTGTGACTGACTGTTTCATTCTACTCTAATTTGTTGATATATTACATGCATCTTGTTTAAAGTGGTAGGGGTAAGTGAAAACATTTCAAGAAGTGCTGTACAGGAAATACAAACTTATTAAGAAATGGTTTTGCAGGTAGTGGCCCCAGACAATTGCTCTCTCCTTATACTTCCTGACCAAATCTTCTCTAGTTTTGCGTTTTGCTAGTGTCCTTGTCACTACTGATAGCTTGAGGTGGTACCTGCAGCCCATTCAGGTTGCACAAGCAGTCCTGCTCCTCCAGGACAACACATCCAAATGTAGCGTCGCAAGAAGGTTGAGATGGACCATGTTGTTTGGCATCAAACCAGCAGCAGGACCGGTATCTGCTCATTTGTGCGAGGAGGAACAGGAGGAGCACTGTCAGAGCCCTACAAAATGACTTCCAGCTGGTTACTGTTGGTGGGCATGTTTCTGACCAAACTGTCTAAAATAAACTCCACGAGTGTGACCTTAGGGACCGGTGTTATCTAGTGGGTCCTGTGCTTGTGCTTGCAGCCTAGCCCATTCTCCAGAGAACACCAGAATTGGCATGTTCACCACTGGCACCCTGTTTCCTTCACAGATGAGAGCAGGTTCACAGTGAGCACATGCAACCGACGTGGAAGAATCTGGAGACGCCGTGGTGAATGTTCTGCTGCCTGCAACATCATCCAGCATGACTGGTTTGGTGGTGGGTCAGTGATGGTCTGGTATGGCATATTCTTGGACCTCAGATTCCCCAGACCTGAATCCAAATGAGAACCTCTGGGACGTTGTGTATCGGTGCATCCAACCAGCCAATTAGCGCCACTGAGTGTCCAGGAGCTCACTGATGCCTTGATCCAGGTCTGGGAGGAGATCACCCAGGACACAATCTGCCATCTTATCAGGAGCATGCCCAGACATTGTTGGGAGAACATACAGGCACGTGGGGGCCATACACACTACTGAGTCATATTATAAGTTGCCGTGATGAAATTCTTGCAAGTTGAAACAGCTTGTAGTTTCAGTTGTTTACTTTAAATTTTGGAGTGTGTTTGAATCCCGCCATAAATCAGTTGACTTTTTTTCCATTTACTGTTGTTACATCAATTATTTCTCAACAAAGTACACAATGTAAAGTCAAGATTTTGATCTTTAATATATTTTCTTCATCGAAACCTGATATGTGATTTTAATATTCCCTTAATTATTTCATATACACATATATATATATATATATATATATATATACACAGACTGCTCAATATTTTTTTAATGGCCACATGTATGTATGACCTGAGTCATATATTTTGACCTGAAGGTTAGTGAGGTATGGAAGTAATGTTGCCACTAGATTATAGCCGCTGGAGTTTGTAAAGCACCATCCCAAGACTGGAATATGAACAGAACAGTGTTCCACTCAATGTGCAGGTGATTCACGTAGAAGATGCTGCTGAACGTAAATGCAACATGTGGAACAAAGAACAACGATAAACACACCTTTTTATATCTACATTTGTATTGCTTGTCAAGCAAACAACAACAGATCCAGCCATTTGAGTTGTTGCACTATCTGCTTTGGCATTGTATGTTTCCCAGAAAGGCATAAAGGAATGATTTTGAGCTTATAAGTTTGAGCGTTAGGAGTTTGACATTGAATTGAGTGGTGTGCCGTCATCAGGAAATGATCCTGTCAGGGTGTCAAGCTCATTTAGGAAAATTTCAAGGGCACATGGTGGATGATAAATGATGACAATAATAAGCTTGAATGGACAAGTGACATTGACACCATAGAACTCAGAATATGTCACACAAACAATGAGTGAAAATCTCTACATTCAAAAAATGAGTATCGATGGTCAGATGAAGAGAGAGCAGTTGGAGTAGTAGCATTTACTTGTGTATTAGTCAGGACAAAAAAGGGTCAGAAGGACAGAAATGACCGATCTCTGCTTTCTCTCTTCCAGAACGACACTTCCACACCCTGCTGGAGAAACACATGGTTTTTGTAAGACAAGGAACAACTTTGGAAGTGTTTGAGGATTGTCTTAAAAAAACTACAAGGAAAGGAGCCAACAGAGACAGAAAGTACATACACAGCTGACAAACAAACACACATCCCAAAAAATCGGGTTATAGAATTGTGAGAAGAAACGAAGATAAGGAAAGACAATGGGTCATCACTGAGCAAACTGTGGAAGCTTCAATACTAATGCAACTGATGATCACCCAGCAGAAGAGAAACTACTTCTCTTCAATTACAGGTATTTTACTGTTCTGTCCCTAAAATTTGTCAACAGTCAACTAACAGCAAGCTATGCCCAGTCAGCAGGTCACAGTTCAGTTAGGCTGTCCATAAGCATACTGATAAAATTATTGTATATTACATGAAATTATGTTTACAATGTTAAACATATTCTGTAGTTTCTTGTTTTATATATTTTTGACTGTTCCTAAAAACCTGGATACAAAAATTTCATTAAAAGGCTAAATTTAGTTTAAACCAAAATGGAATCAAGTCAAAAGGTACAAACATTTCCTATGTAGTATTGTCTACCTTTTACTCTCAGAGGGAACTCTAAGTTTCTCTAATAAGTAGCCTGCTATCCTCAATTGTCTTTTTGATCGCTTACATTTTTCAACTAGAGACAGAGTATGGCAATGGGACAACTTTGGGTTTTACGATGTACTTTTAATTGCCAGTTACTGTCAGCAGTCATGAACAAGTAGACTGAGTTATTAAATGTGAAAAGGCTTGGGGGTTGGAGGGACATAATAGCTATCAAACTGCCTTGATCCCCTACAGTCACATGGCCATTATTTTAGTGGATCGCAGCTCTCTTTGGAATTCCTGCTCTTTGAGAAAATTTGATTAATTAAGAAGTGTAGTAACCTCTGCTGATTTGTATGTTGATGGATGGGAACATTGTTGTTGTCAAATTGTCGCTATCAATTGTTCAAGTCTCCCCATCTGAGCCACTGATAGCATCCGCAAGTCCTTCTCTAGCCATCACTTTCAGATGCGACATTAAACGTGTCCGAATTCTCGTCAGTACAGACCCCATGGCCACCCAAGTTGCAACCCAAACATAAGCTGGAGTTTTCACAATTCCTTGTTCTCTATTTCTTTATGAAGACACTCTGACACTCAGTTTGGAAACTTTTATCGATTGATAATGAGACTTATCAAGCTGACATAGAACTACTACGGCATAATTACTTTTAGTTGGGGGACCATGGTGTTCCTGTAATATTCGATGCTCAGGCGTGTATGACCATCTTCTACTCCACATGTATTCCTCCCTTTCCTTCTCTCCTAATTGTCTTTGTATTTGTGAAACTGTCTGAAGGGGGTATGGAACAGTGAGAATTTAAGAGCAGCACGCCATCTGTGCTCTGTGCACCTGGCAATATCATTACTCCTGTGTTAGACTCTCTTCACAGTTTGACTTTTCAAACTAATTAAATTATCTATCTGAAAATAATTATGGGCTGGCAATTGTAATCAGCAAACAACATTTGTACAATTTGAAGGACAACAGGCATATCGCCAATTTGTTGAGCTATTTCAGTGTTGTCTTTTTGTGATGTTATTCTGCTTTAAAATGCTCCTTGTCACTTCAGATTAGAAATTGAATGATGGGGAAACCAAACGTTGGCTCTATTGTGCAAAAACGTACCCATTATCTTGTATTCCATCTTCGGATCGACCATTACATTTTTTTGCCTGACTCTGGAGTAAGTCTTTTGGTACACCTTCTCCTTTATGCAAATAGCCAAACAGTCCATCATGTGACTGCAACAAAATATATAAAGCATGCAGATTTATTCAACAGGATTAGTTGTGTTTCAACCAAAAATTAGAAAGGGGAAGATGTGGTACCTAAGCAACTGACTGTGGTATGAATGTGGATGCCAGACTTGGTGGTTCCAGCATCTCAAAAACTGCTGAGCTCCTTTGATTTTCAGGTGTAAGGGTCTGTAGTGTGTAGTGGTGTGATAAACAAAACACAGTATTTGGAATTTCTGGTAATAAGAAAGGCCATAGGAGAATGGACAGACATGTTCAAACTGACATAAAAAACATAAATACTCAACTATGCTTTCTACAACAGTGGTGCGAAGAAGGGCATCACTGAAGGCCTAACACATCAACATCAAACCTTGAAGTGGAATTGCTATGGCAGAAGAACACAATGCCATTCTCACTCCTGTGTTGAAGTGTATGATTGTTATGTTTAGATAGCAAATAACCATTAATTCAAAGCACAACAATAATTAGCCTATGGGCTTACAGTTCTGGGATGTTTATTCTGCTTGGGATGTCTATAAAGTTGAGGACAACCAGAAGTTTCTATGAGATTGAGTGAGATGAGCTCGAGTTTGTAAGACAGAATATCGAGTCTGTGACATCATGAACCTATAGACTAACAAATGTTGCAATAAATAATTAAATTACTCTCTCCCTTGACGACCGGGTACAGTGGGGAGAACAAGAATTCGATACGCTGCTGATTTTGCAGGTTTTCCTGACCCATGTAGAGGTCTGTCATTTTTACCATAGGTACACTTCAACTGTGAGAGACGGAATCTAAAACAAAAATCCAGAAAATCCAGATTTTTTAATAATTAATTTGCATTTTATTGCGTGACATAATTATTTCATCACCTACCAACCAGTAAGAATTCAGGCTCTCACAGACCTGTTAGTTTTTCTTTAAGAAGTTCTCCACTCATTACCTGTAATAACTGCAGCTGTGTGAACTTGTTACCTGTATAAAAGACACCTGTCCACAAACTCAATCAAACAGACTCCAACATCTCCACAATGGCCAAGACCAGAGAGCTGTGTAAGGATGTTACGGACGCCTTCCGAGGTAGGCGCACGCAACACCCCACTGCGTATATATTCCCAGTGGTGGCAGCAACACGTGGGGTAGAGGGTGCAAGGAAGGGAGTCAGACAATTAAACTGATGGGGTAGCCCAATGATTTGGGTATTTAATTATCACAAACAAAACATACAATGTTACAAACAATAGGGAAAGAGGGCAGGGTAACACAAGCAGGAGTAGGGCAATGCCAGCGGTCTGTCAAATCAAAGAAAACAAATACAAAAGACCCTGTACTTCCCTACACCTCTAAACCTGCCTAACCGAAACTTCCTTAGCAGAACTCTGACCTCACTGCTACAATAACACTGGGCGACAACCACTGGCTTCTAACCTAGAGTAAATAAGAGTGGGTTATCTATGGGCGTATGTAAACCCCAGGGTATCTTCCTAGCCCTACTCCACAGAGGACTAAGATGAAGGGAAGACACCACAATGATCCTAGTCAAGATGTTACATGATGCTAGTAAAAGGGTAAGTTGAGACATCTGGGGGTAAATTGACCAATCCTTTTTGAACCAAAACCTGAACATAATATCAAATAATGTATTTATTTTACAAATAACATTCAATATTAAATGCTCCCTTTCCAAACAGTCTTCCTTTTTTGTTTTATATTCCGTCTCTCACAGTTGAGATGTACCTATGATAAAAATGTCAGACCTCTACATGCTTTGTAAGTAGGAAAACATGCAAAATCAGCAGTGTATCAAATACTTTTTGTCCCCACTGTAGGTAATGAGTTTTAGGACAGGATAGAGGCAGACACAACAGGGGGTAGGAAGGATAAGAAACATATGTTGTTTTTATAGTATGACCATGCAGATTCTAAACCCCACCCCTTCTTGTACAGTGCCTTGCAAACATTGACCTATTTTGTTGTATTACAGCCTTTAGTTCAATGTTTTTTTAATCAGAATTGTATGTGAGGGATCAGAACTCAATAATCTAAGTTGGAGAAGTGAATAAATAAAAAACTTAGCAAGTGCATATGTATTCACCCCCTTTGTTATGAAGTCCATAAAAAGCTCTGGTGCAACCAATTAACTTCAGAAGTCACATAATTAGCGAAATGATGTCCACCTGTGTGCAATCCAGTGTCACATGATCTGTCAATACATTTATACACCTTTTTTGAAAGGCCACAGAGGCTGCAACACCTCAGCAAGAGGCACCACTAACCAAACACTGCCAAGTGTGAAGACCAAGGAACTCTCCAAACAAGTAATGGACAATGTTGTTGAAAAGTACAAGCAGGGGTTAGGTTATAAAAAAATATCAAAATATTTGATGATCCCCAGGAGCACCATCAATTCTATCATAACCAAATGGAAAGAACATGGCACAACAGCAAACCTCCCAAAAGATGGCCAACCACCAAAATTCACAGACCGGGCAAGGAGGTCCTGAAATCAGAGAGGCAGCACAGAGACCGAAGGTAACCCTGGAGGAGCTACAGAGTTCCACAGCAGAGACTGGAGTATCTGTGCATAGGACAACAATAAGCCATACGCTCCATTGAGTTGGGCTTTATGGCAGAGTGGCCAGAAGAAAGCCATTACATTCAACAAAAAATAAAATGGCACGTTTTGAGTTTACAAAAAGGCATGTGGGAGTCTCCCAAAACGTATGGAGTAAGGTGCTCTGGTCTAATGAGACTAAAAATAAACTTTTCAGCCATCAAAGAAAGCGCAAACCCAACACATCACATTACCCAAAGAACACCATCCCCACAGTGAAACATGGTGGTGGCAGCATCATGCAGTGGGGATGTTTTTCAGCCGCCAGGACTGGGAAATTTGTCAGAGTTGAGGCAAAGATGGATGGTGCTAAATACAGGGATATTCTTGAGCAAAACCTGTACCACTCTATGCGTGATTTGGGGCTAGAATGGAGGTTCACCTTCCAGCAGGAGAATGGCCCCAAACACACTGCTAAAGCAACACTTGGGTGGTTTAAGGGGAAACATGTAAATGTGTTGGAATGGCCTAGTCAAAGCCCAATAGAAAATCTGTGGTCAGATTTAATGATTGCTATTCACAAGCACAAACCATCCAACTTGTAGGAGCTGGAGCAGTTTTTCAAGGAGGAATGGGCAAAAATCCCAGTGGTAAGATGTTGCAAGCTCATAGAGACTTATCCAAAGCGACTTGGAGCTGTGATTGCTGCAAAAGGTAGCTCAACAAAATATTGACTTTTAGGGGTGTAAATAGTTATGCCTATTGACTTTTTCTGTTATTTTGTCCAATTTGTTGTTTGCTTCACAATAAAAAAAAACATCTTCAAAGTTGTGGGCATGTTCTGTAAAGGTAATAATGCAAATCCTGAAACAATCCATGTTAATTCCAGGTTGTGAGGCAAAAAAACACAAAAAATGCCAAGGGGGGTAAATACTTTTGCAAGGCACTGTATAAGTAATGAATGTACTTCCAAATTCTTTAGAAGTTATTCCCTATTACTTTGTGTCTATTTACACATTCCTTGCCAGAAATAAACTGTTAATTGTGCAATAGTTTTATTCTGTCTTACCTACCATTTTTGTAAACTGTATGGGCTTTTGAATTGCCATCATATCATAAAGTTAGGACTGTCACACCCAATTTTTTAAGAGTTACTTTTAAGTCAGCAAGTTAGGACCTACTTTTAGCCTCAAGATGTTTTGTGAATACGTGCCCTGCGTCACAGATTTTTTTCAATTCAGTTCAGATGAAGATGACTGGTGAAAAAAACTATTACATTAGGGGATGCAGGCTGCTGTCCCCAACGACATTATATATTGTAATGTTATATATGGTGTAAGAATATACTGTTGACATATTTAAGTCATATAACATATTTAACAATAAAAATATATGAACGTGAAGATGCTAGAGCAGCAACAGCAGAATAGCCAAATATAGCTCTTGGGAGTCGAGAGAGGAAGCTAAATGATGCAAGGATGGAAAATAACTACAGGGGGAAAAAGTCTAATATATACTGCTCTGATGTGTTTTTAATGCAAGTCAAATTACCAAGAACATAGTTACTACAAAAATAGACGAAAATAATACTGACTGTAATTAATTAAAACAATTCTGTTATTCATAGATCTTCTAATAAACATAGTTGTGATGCTCAAGCACAATATTTTCAAGTGGCCCAGACATAATGAAGAGGGAATTATATTCTCTGGATGCTAGAAGCATTGTGGAGCCAATGTCTTTCGGGTCTTCGTGAAACAGTCAATCAGAAACTGGAGGCTGGATGCACTTAACTCCAATAAAATGTCTCCTAGTCCTGGGCAGGCAGATGAGAACAAAAAACACAGTAAAGGCTTACATTTGTAAAAAAAAATAATCATGTTTATATTAAATAGATGTATTGCTTGTATTTTGGTTGCTATTATTGTCCATGCTCAAGTGAACATGGACAACAAGCAGGGCAGATTCAACACTATAATAGTCATCTATTTTCCAGTGTGTAGCCAGATATTATATGTAGTATATCAAGGAGTGTGGGGGAAGCAGGGATAGGGGTAATATGTTTGCCAAACTTTGAGCCAGAAAAAACCTTGACATGCAGCATTCATTGTACCTGACAAGTAAACATTTTACTTTGACAATTAAAAAGCAGCTTTCTTGGGAAAAGAAAAGCATCCCTTTTCCCATGCACCTTCCTTTCCCACTGCCAGTTGGAAGTTCTTCCAACTTTCAGGATATTCCTGAATATATGATCACATGAAATTGTGTCTAGCTGTCCAGAAACAGGGTTGTGTCAACTTACCCACTGGGTCATGTTTCCCCACTCTCCCCTATTAAACATGAAATAACCTAACTATTTTAAACCAACAACATGCACCATCATTTATAACCCACACTGTGTATAAACTGCATTATTAATTTTACAGCTTTGTGTGTGTATACAAAACCGAGCAGTACAGTATGCCCAGAGAATTGACCTTTTGAAAAACTCCTCCACCAAACAATCATTGTTCAAGTCTACCTAAGCAACCGGTCACTACTTGAAGAAGGTCAATCAAGATTTCATCGTTAAGGCTCAAAATGAAAAAAAATCTAAATCAGACATAAGTCACGGTTTACAAACGGGAAATTATGATAATCAACATTGCAGGTTGTAGGAGAGTTGTATCATTACAAATATCTCTGTGATGAACCATTCAATCAAAATATTAGAAATGTCTTCATTTTAAACTAGCCATATGGAGAAACTATTATGGTTGTTTTTTTAATCTCACTTTAAAACCGATTAATGAACATACGGCGCAAGAATGAATGTAATAAATTTATTATTGAATGTAATGATAGACACAGCTTCGTAGAACCATTACCTTTAGTACACAAAGCCTCTGATCAACAAATGTCTATTCTCGAATGGGAGTCTTGTCCGCACTAGGCGTTCCTGATTTTAATTAATGAAAGATTAGTTTTCTCACTGAATTACTTGAAATGATCTGTAGGTAAAATGTTATTCCGATCATTACTGTCAAATCTGCTTTGCAAGCATTCCACAAAGTTTTGTAGTGCCTTTGGGTTTAAAACCTCAGCAAAATGATTTTCTCTGCATATTAAGCATCACAACTAACGAATAACATCCAACAATTCAAAGCACCCGTGCTGTTTATTTAGCAGCAACATTCCCAGTCTAGCTAGCTAGATGTTAGTTAATATTGCAACTCCTGCTAACCAGGTGGCTTATTTGCAATGCAGTCAGTCATTCCACCCAAGACCTTACTAATAACAAATATTTTATTTCTGAGGGTGCTCCACTGCATGTGCGTTTTTACAATGCTTATTTAAACTGTGTGTGCAAATTGATTGAGGAATCTTGTCTATACAAATGTATTGTTTCTTGGACTCAATGAACCTAATACTGAAATGGTTGTCCCAGTCTGAGACAACCTGCAGTGGAACTGGCAGTCATTCTGAATGCAGGTTTCAGGTAATAAAGAACTCTGAAATCTTGGATATCCACATTCTAGTAGGCTTCCAATGTTAACATCCGTTTGCAAAACAACATGGTATGACATGAAGGAGGGCTGCAAAATTCTGGAATGCTAAATAAAACTCTGAAATTATTATTTTTTTCTAATTGACCCTTCTAGAAATGTAACCATGAAACATTGATTACTCAACAATGGCGTAAATGAATACAGCTGGATTCTCTAGGTACTGCATACAGCAAAAAAGCTACGATGTGCCTTTAATATAGCTACATAATTTAATGATGAATTTACAAATGTAACGACCATGTCCATGCTGTCTGACTATCAAATATAACTGTGTTGACCAAAGCATTACATATATCTTGCATTTATCTTTGTTTCACAATCTCGCTAATTGTTTGTTTATTATTACATAGATAACAAATATTGTTTAGATATTATTAAAGGTAGTAGAAATCACCTGTTTCGTATAGTGGTTGAAATAATTATCACACCGGTTGTCAAGGGAGAGAGTAATTCAGTGGTTTATTGCAGCATTTGATAGTCTTGTTCATGAGGTTATGTAGCTGGTCTTCCTTACACAACCTCAATCTCATCTCACTCAATCTCTTCTCACTGTATTGTTGGTTACAAGCTGATATATACATTAAAGGGTGTGTATTGATAGCAAAGATAAGGTTTCCAAGGGACTAATCCCCATACAAATGGTCAATGTAAACATTCCTGTAGTTATCCGAGCACAACCTACAGAGAGAATCTAAACAGAGGGGTTTCTGTTGTTCTCATTATTTAGGCACACTTACTTCCATTCATATTGTAATTGTTAATGCTCACATTTCACAAAGCTTACCAAATCTTTTCATGATATGGATTTCTTATTTGTCTGAGTCACATGAAGACATCACTTCCTGTTTTGTTACATCCTGGTTTGGCATATACATACGAAGCAAGCGAAGCTCCAAGTCCAAGTCAATACATTAAGAAAGCTCATTGAGGCCATGTCCTTTCACCACATACTTCTTCGCACTCCGAGGCCCTGCAAAACAGTTGAGCTCTGATTGAGCTTGGAATGGACAAAACTGTACAAGGTTACCTCAGTGAATAAGGATGCACCTGGGAATTCAGCCGGCCACACGCCTTCCTGGGAGGGTATAGTTGGCATCGCAAGGAGAATCCTTGATTCAATGTACTTAAGGCAGAACACTCACTTTACCCAGAGTGCTGTGCACACTGATGTCAGAGGTCACGGCCATTATGAATGTGCGACCACACCTGTCTGTGTCTTCTCACCCAGAAAACCAGTTCATACTCTCACCGTCAATGTTCCTTACACCGAAAACAGGAGTTCCACGTCCTCCTGGACACTTCTCCAACAAGGACCTGTACATAAAGCAATTGAGACAAATTCAGGCTCTCACAAACCACTTCTGGACCCACTGGAGTCGCAAATATTTACCTTCATTACAACGCCGAACAGAATGAACAGAACCCCACAAAAACCTTCAGGTTGGACCACTAGTTCTGCTCAAAGACAAGCAGACTGTCCACAAATTCTGGCCTATAGCTAAAATCTACGACATTCCCTGGAAAGGATGAACATGTTATGAAGGTCGAATTGAAAACAACCGACCAAAGCAATTTAAAGATTTTCCTCAGACCAACTACTGAAGTTGTTCTACCCAATGACTGACCTAGAGATGGACATTCCAGATCCACAAGTAGTAGTAGTGACCTCACCTAGGTCAAATGGGGAGTGTGTTGCCTTGGGCATTACATACATTTTTCTCACATTTATATTTCTTTGAATCTCGCTAATTATTAGTTTATTATTACATAAATAACAAATATTGTTTAGATTTAGCTTACGAAATAATTCAAATAATTTCTGGGTCACATGATGATGTCACTTCCTGTTTTGTTACTTGCTGGTTTGATATTTACCAAGCAAGCAAGGCTCCATTAAGTTAATGTCTTTTCATCACATGCAATGCTGTCCATTTCTATGTTCTATGCATTTCAGTTCTAGTTTCTGTTTCCATCCTCTGTTTGGATATTTTGTGTTTATTGGTTTCACCTGTGTCTCGTTTGCCCCTCGCAAGTCCCTATTTAAGTTCCCCCTGCCCTGCTTTTTCTTGTCTGTTATAGTTTGATGTGACTTTCATGTTCCTGGATGTTACCTTCATCTTCTTTGGTTAAAGATGTTTCAGTTTCTTCTGCACCTTGCACCTTCACAGACTTCCTAAAACATCTTTCACTACACTATAGTTTGGGCAAATTTTAAATGGTAAATGCTTGGACCCGAAACATTGAATAAATTAAAACAAGCTGAGGAACTAACAAATAATGTATTTATTTAGACACCCTGAAACACAATTTTATTTGCATTTAATGAACATTATATAACCAGTCATTCAAGCTTGACAGACATTTTAATAACCGCTGTCTTATCCAACGTAACTATTTAATCTGTTCCCTTCATTGCTACCCCCTACTTAGTCTTGACTCCCCATTTCTATTATTTCTCAATTTAAAGCATGTCTTCCCTTTTACCTCTCCTCTTCGTTCTTTCTCTCCAATTATCAACATGCCCCAGAGGGTTGGTGGGGTTCTTCACTACCTCAGCACACCCTTACTTACACTCCTGATGGACAGCTTAATTAATGTTACTGTTCTGTGCATTAATTCTCTCTCTTCGTTCCTCTGGAGTTTGATACAGACTCAATGACCATTGCTGTGTGGCCAGAACAGGTGGAAGTGCCAAGGTCACCTCTAATGAGATGCAGTGAAACTAAGGTTCTGGGTCCTGCTAACAAGGACTGTCTCTGGTTGCTCTCTGCTTAAACTCTGAAGTTGATTTACATGCATGTGGTGATGTCTGTTTAATATCTGTGTTAATACCCTCGTTTGGATCTTTCAGTATAATCCATAGAATCTATTACATTTTGAATTGAAAGGGGGAAATGCAATGTTTTATCAGAGTGAGAGGATCTGGAACATGTTCTGTAAGTACAGACTCTAATTAACAAGATGTCTTTCACTAGTGTCACAAGATAGGGATTTAGTCTGACTTACTGCAACACAATTATTAGGCCTACAAACTAATAATGATCTTATTCAGACTCAAAGGAACATACAAATCGCACAAGATTCAGAAAAGCAATCTGTAGGTTGGCAAGTACAGAGGCCTTACTATGATGACATGTTAATCGAGTGCAGTTACTAATGAAGGCATGAGGTAGGTTAAAATTGTGCATTTTAATATACACATACAGTATATCTCAGATAAAGGAAAAACACCTACAAAATTTCATGTGTTTTGCCCAGTGAAATGCATTTTTCAAAGCATTTTTTCAGGGAATAGCATTAACAGCATTTAAGCCAAATTCCAATTGCTGAATGGTCCATCTTATGAATATCGCAAAATAAAAAAATTCCATAAGTACAAATGACAAATTAATGGCAAAAGATTTTGAACGACTAGGTTACAGTACAAGGAAGTGTTGATGCAATTAGAATATAAAAAACATACAAGAGTAAAGTATATCAAAAGATGTTGTTGGCAATGTGATATTCTATGTAGTTGTTTCAGTTTAAACACTAGAAGTACTACGGCTCTTTTCTCAAGGTCGCTCTTTCTGATAACAGTTCATAAAGAAATGGCCGACCACAATAATAGCTTTGTTGATGATTTGACATTAATGTTTGAACAAACAGGCATTAGTGAGACAGTCTCAGCTAGGATGAATCTCTAATTAGAGAGTGAGATATGGTGTGTAGGAGTGGGATGGTGGGAGAGGGAGGCAGGAGCTTTCATTTAGTGCCAAGGCCATTGAGACGCATCTGCATGTGGCAAGTTGTTGCGTCCTTGCGTTTTCCATTTTCACTTGTCCTGTGCCACTTTGGACTTGAGTATAACTTTTTTTCATAATTATAGGAGGCATCACTTTCTTCAAAGATTTATTTTGGTGGCCCATCCAGGACACATTTTCACCCATATTTATATTTACATTTTCACCCGCTATTTTGCATCAGACATTTGCTCATTCCAACATTATAAACTCACACATTATGTGGAAAAATAACAGTGTACATTTTTACACACCTTTTCCTGCCAAGATCAAACATTTAATTACTAAACATGTGTGTCAATTGAACTTTTCACATTTTCCCTATATACCAAGTTAGGTGATATAATTGCTAAACTGAACTTCTCTAACTGAGTGCAGCCAACATGGAGTACACCATGTAAGCTGAGTAAAATAGTTTGCCATTAGCACAAAATAAATTAGTACTGCTGTTTAATCACACTTAAAAGAATTTGGGGAAAATAAGAAACAAGGTTTTGTTTGAAACTATCTAGTGAGTCACATTAATCATCACCCATTTACACCGAAGTACAGAAAAACTCCACCTGTTATTAGTATATTTTTGTCTTGATCTGCTCTGAGAATAAAGTGGCACTGGTATGGACAACTTTTCTGTCTGCTCAAGGGTCAGCATTGTGAACGAACTGAAACATAGCTCTTTGATGTATTATGCATTTATTCCTTGATTATTTAATGTTGGGATTTTGCAAATGCAAATAAAGCTAATGATCCCCATTCCTCTGAAATTTATTCATTTTGTCAAACATGTTCATAACTGGGGGAATACAGTAGTATCCTACTTCTTTATTTATTATCACCAGAAATATATTTTAGTTATATATTTTATTGGCATTTCATTGGTTGATAAAATGCCAGGATAACATCTCTGTCTGAAGGAAATTTTATTTTTAGATTTTCTAATTCTCCTGTCTAGAGCATCGAGCTTGCAACACCAGGATTGTGGGTCAGAATCTCCTGGAGTCCAATATGAAAATATAGGCACTCACTACCATAACTCTGGATAAGCGTTTCTACTGAATTGCTTACATTTTTCATTAATGTATCAATTTAGTACAAAGTGTTATTACGGGTACAAGCAAATGCAATCATTATTAAGTCAAAAATTGCCTAATAAACAGTTACGACTTAGACCAATTATAGACAATATTTTAATACAATCATTAATGCTTTATTTGGCTCTCAATTTATGCACATAGACTACATTTGTCTAATGTGTCATTAATCAAATCAATAAAAATCCAGCCATATTTTGAGAGCATAAGAGCACTTGCAACATAACAGTTTTGTTTCATTTCAAATTGCTTTGACTCAAATTGAATTTGTAGAATGCCACACATGATAGTATCAACATTCTAGCAATGTCTTAAGCAACCCATTTGGAATGCTTGAGCACTATGACTACAATCAACAAACAATATGAATGACAGTGTTGCTAGTTGCTAGTATTGGTAATTGAAAATGGATTCCAGAGAAGACATGGATTCCAGGGAAGACAGTAAGTAACTTAAGTAAATTACAAGCCACGGAGGATGAATATCTGAAATAATGTCCAATATGAAATAAAAAAGCACACAATACATTTCAGTGCACACAAGAGAAATCTACAGCAGCAGTACAGTTCCAAACATGACTAACTGTGCTGGTATACATAATGATTAAATCAACACATTATGATAAATTACCATTAAGTAACATCCATAAATAGAAATTCACTATGAGTTTATAAAAATGTTTATTAACACATAATTGGTCTGTACACCAAACAGCAATAATGTACATTAATGTATTCATTCAAGTTTATTAAGGTATACTTCATCAATTAACTACAGTTTTATTAACATGCTAATTAACATGCACAAATGAATCATGCTCTGTATATGCATTGAGTGATCATTAATTCATGTTTATAGATTTATTAATGCATGTATATGCATACTCATTGTAAAGTGTTATCCGTGGGTTAATGTTTTTGCCTGGGTATATATAAATACATGCCTTGGACCTTTATTGGGAGGAATATTGTTTAATTACAATGTGTCTACAGTGGGGCAAAAAACTATGATGAAAATTACAGGCCTCTCTCATTTTTTTAAGTGGGATAACTTGCACAATTGGTGGCTGACTAAATACTTTTTTGCCCCACTGTATTGACATAGTTCTATGCAACTGACCTTGTTCCTCAAGAAACCTCATATAGACACAAGATGGATCATTAGCTGAAGCTGTAGTTTATATTAAATGCGGAACTGTATTATGTAGGGGCTTTTGCATAAGGATAGAAGATTGTACATTGAACTGAATACAAAGTTGATTATGTGTGTGTCATTTGACAAATGAGGAGACATCCAAGATACATATCCATACTCATAGACTTATGGGATTGGTGGTGCATTCAGGGACTCTGAACTATCGATGTTCGATAACTAGGGGTGTGTAACCCAGATTCCAGTTCCATTTGAAAAACGGCAGAGGTTGAGAGGTCTACTTGGAGCAATTCCTTATTTCTTCACATTTCTGTAGGGCAGAATTTCCCTTGGTTATTTGTGAGCCTTTCATCTTTCAAGGAGTCCACGCACCTGTGTCCAGTTGGTGTAATAATATCCATGCCACTGTTGTTGATGGAGAGCATTGCTGAGCCATTCTTTCTGGCATCAATAGCCATGCTCCATGGCCCATTCAGATGACAGAGTGATAGCAGGTGAAGGATTGAAGAGACAGACAAGCTGAAGGAGAAATTGGTTGATGTTTCTATTAGAAAGCAGTTTGAAAATACACCTTGCTTGTACTGGGATTGCACATCTACCAATTCTACAATGAAACTTCTTTTTAAAATGGAAGCTCAACCAGTGCTTTCTACCTTGACTGAAACTAAAAGGAGACCGTTTTTGTTGAGGCTACATACTGTAGGTGTGCCCTGCATACACACACTCCCTAATATGAAGGTCCTCTTTCCTTTGCTATAGCCCAAGTTCACTGGAAATTGTTGGTGTATTAGTAAGAGTTAGTAAGTGTATTAGTAAGAGAATGCATGGTTTCTATTCTTTAAGCAAAAAGGCTCTACCTTGGGTTGGATGGCACATATTTCATTGGAAGTGTACGTCACTTAGAGAATTATGACTTGTTATGCAGAGAATGGCAAAGCAAAGTACCAAAAGACAAGAACTGAATAAAATGTGGTTTGTGTTTCGTTGTATGCCTTATTTTGCCAAGGTAGAGCGGTGGGTCATTGACCCTCAATGCGATATCTGACCTTCCATCTGGGGCAAAACAAAAACCGCTCCTTGTGTTACAAAGGTCTCATTAGAAGAGTTCAACCTAGCCATTAATGAATATGGTGTCTCGCATTTACTGTTAATATTCGTTTTTGGATTCAAACTGAACAAGGGATTATTCAACTCTTTATTATGCATCTTGCCTCATTAGTGAGCGTAATTAATATTCTTCTCCTCACGGAGGGTTTCGGTGAATTTTTAAAGAAGGTGGCTTTAGAGAACTATCTAAAATAAGCAGCTCCCAGCTTTGATTGAATGCTACGTGATATCATTGAAAAGCATCAGTCTTATGGAAATGTTTGCAAAAAGATAGGCTGCACTAGAAATAATACTGACCAGAGTTTTGCACCCTAAAAATATTAATATTAGTTATAGTATAATAATAAGATTTATCTAGCTGTTTTGGGTAAAGATTGAATGGATGTGTGGCAGAGGCATGTCTATATCCCATACTCTGAGCCTATTCACCCCAGATGAAATGGTCAAGTAGAACATTACTTAATTTTCCAATTTTTAATAGAATTTCATTGCAGTTCCGGATGAGAAATAGATTAGAGATCAATGTGAATGTAAACATATGTAACATAAAATAAACTTTCCCACAGAAATATATGAAAATATGTTATTATCACACTTTCATTTCAATGACCATTTTTATTGAAGAAACTTTAAGATGCAGGACAAATGTTTATAGCTTTGCTTGTCTCCCATAGGAAAAGTATGCTTGTTAACAGAAAACATGCCAGGAGTAACTGGAATGCATTAAATAACAAGGACAATTGTTCCCTTTTGGTTGGTCACTTCCATGCCACTATAGGGAATACACATTCATCAAGCATCTCTTTAAGAAAATAATTAAATCCCACCTGGTAAGGCACTACAGGTGTGTAACAGCTGGGAGGCCCACCTTCCATGCTATATATTCCTAGCGTACACCTGCATTCAGTGATTTACTGCACTTCACATGGATGTATGTGCTTGGAAAATCTCACATCTGTTTTTTCTTGCATTGTCCTAGTGAATAGAAAGTATTTTATCTTACATTTCTTGCAATTTCCTAGTAAATAGAAAGTGTTTAATCTTACCTTTCTTGGCATGCCTTGCCATTCGCTATACTCAGCAATGTCACTGTCCATTTTGGGCTACATTCCCCCTGGACATTGTTGTTTGCAATTACTCACTGTCAGGTTGCGTTCAGTAGTCCGTTGCTGTCTGGAGAACAAGCTTTGTGACTATCTCTGGTCAGTGATGTGGCATTCTCTGCCTTGTCCTCGTATGTGTGGGCTCTACCTCCTGTTGAATGATTCCCTTGGGGTGTGTTTGGTGTGTTCGGCTTTGAATGTGCTTCTGTTGTTCTGGGCCATTTTAGTTTGTTCATTTTCTATACTCTCACCCATCTTGTTTTGTTTTCTGCTGTGTTTGTAGTCCACCAGAGGCTCTGATGATGTGCTCAGTTTGTCGCCTCTTTCCGCTTCTGTGACTCCAGGCAGGGGGGCACACACCCTCAGTACAGTACAGGCTTTCTAAGTCTTGACATGGGTCTCTCTGTTGAGCGATTTTTATGACTGGCTCCAGTGGCTTCCTCAGGTGTGGATGTGGAAGATTCCCTTGAACGTACCCTCCTTCATCGATTACTGTAGATGTCCCCCTCATGCCTTTTGAGAGGCTCTGTGCGATTGTATCTCGGTGAGGGTGTTGGTCAGTGGTGTTGAGCGCAAACCGTTTTATTTAACTAGAGCTTTTGTCTATTTTTCTTGCCCTTCGGCAGTTTGGATTCTCCCTATTGGTCCAGGATGTCTGATCAGAACGAAAGGTAGGATAGTAGTGGCAGTGTGGGTAGAAATACATAGTAGGATGTGCTTCCCTTGTCCGTTGATGGTGGCATACGCCCTGTGTTTTTGGAGCCTGCCATTGTCATTGAATGTTTTTCAACCTATGTTCCTGTCCAGCAGTTGGCTGCTTTGGTTCCAAGACAGAGATTGGAGATTCCAGTCACTGAGTGGTCTTGTCTCTTTGACGGAAGCCACACCATGAATGTCATGGTGACTATTTGGGCCACAGAGGGTTTATAGGGTCCCTCTATGCACATAAGTGGCAGGCATTTGACATTTGGTGCTGGGATGGAAGTGTTCCTTCTCCTCATAGCTCGTTGGCCTCTACATACCTGTAAGGCCCTATTGTGTAATGTTTGTATATTTTCACGCATGTGTTCCCCATAGTGACACCTTCCTTAAGGAACAAAGGTTAAATATACATAGCTTTTGTAACTTGTTGTATTTAGGTTACTGTTGGCCGTAACCACACCAGAAAATTACCAATGTAACATCAACTATAAATCTCCACACTCAATGTTGGAAAATAAACAAAAGAGAACAATGGCAAGCATTATCAATCAAACTTGAACCCTCAAAACTTTTGATTGATTTACTATTTGCTTGTTGTTTTATGTTGGTGGAAAATAATAATTTCTAGTTGAATAACCATAAATGATGAGTTTAGCATGCACATTACACAGTAAATAGAAGGCCTGGGGCTGAAAACGCATTCATATCCCTTTGAACAATGCTCATCACATTTCCCGGTATGCTGTTTGTGCGTTGGCCTTGAATGCAAGCGGTTTCCGGATGGCAGGACTGCCATAAATTCCAGCACTGAGAAGCAAAAGACATAGGCTGGGGCACAGAGGTGCTGATTCTGATATTATTTTCGAGGTTGTGCTTTTAAGCAACTGTCCTTATTAGGTCCTTAATATTAATATTGTTTTGGGGGTTTCCGTTTTTCATCCACCCCCTTCATGTCTGTATACGGACTGTATATTAATGAATTATGAAGATTATGCTACTGAAATAAAATATAAATATGTAAGTTGGACTCATTGCACCCGTTCTTTCAGTATGTAAATGACAGTCTCACAAATCCTAGCAGGCCTGTAACTGATGATTGGATGAAGGGTACAATAATTAATGTAGTTTGTTGATAGTTGATTGTCATGCTAGAACAAGATAACATGAAAACATTCTACAACCCTTTTTTAAAATATCTAGGACAAGAGCAACAAAAGTCTGGAAGAGTTGTGTAATGCTAAAAAAACCTGGTGGAACGTCTCACAACAAATTGGGTTAACTGGCAACAGGTCCAAAAAATGTTAGGGTATGAAAAGAGCATCGCAGAGAGAATGACTGCGTGGGCAAATAATACAACAATTTAAGAATAATGTTTCTTAATGTAAAATTGCAGTTGAGTTTAGGGATCTCATCATCTACAGTACATAATATCATTAAACGATTCAGAGAAATCACTGTATGCAAGGGACAAGGCCAAAAAAAAATATTGAATGGCCATGATCTTCAGGCCCTCAGGTGGTACTGCATTAAATAAAGACACAATTCTGTAGTGGAAATCCCTGCATCGGCTCAGGAAACTTCCGAAAACCATTGGCTGTGAACACAGTATGTCGCTGCATCCACAAATGCAAGTTGAAAGTGGAAAACAAATCAAACATATGAAAATTAAAAAATATCTTTGGTAATCATCTATGTCGCCTCCTATGGACATAAGAGGAGAGGGACCATCTGGCATCTTATCAGTGCACCATTCAAAAGCCAGCATCTGTGATGGTATGGCGGTGTATTAATGCAAGGGTGACTTGCACATCTTTGAAGCCACCATTAATGCGGAACAATATATACAGGTTTTGGAGCAACATATGCTGCCATCCAGATGATGTATTTTTCAGGGAAGGCCTTGCATATTTCAGGAATACAATGCAAACCCCATTCTGCGCACATTACAACAGCATGGCTCCGTAGGAAGAGTCTAATCTGGCCTGCCTGCAGTGCAGATCTATTACTAATAGAAACATTTGGGGCAATAAGAAACAATAAATATTACCAATTCAATATCAAACAAGAATGGGAATACATTTTACTACAGCAATTGGTCTCCTCAGTTCCCAAACGCTTACAGAGTATTGTTAAAAGAGGTGATGCAACGCTGGTTAACATGCCCCTTTCCCAAATATTTTTTTATTTGTTGCTGGAATCAAATACAAAATGGCATGTCTTTTTCCACAAAAAATAACATTTCTCAGGTTCAACATTTGATATGTTGTCTTTGAAGGATTTTCAATCAAATATAGGGCAAAATAATTTGTTTTAATTTAGATTTTACGCAACGTCCCAATTGTTTTGGAAACAGGGTTATATAATTCACATACAAAAAGCTTTAAAAATACCCAAGAACAATTGAGTGATTTGTTCACATTCATCATTAATTTGAACAACCTGCATGGGGAATGGGGAAAATCCAATTAACAAACTGCCTAAAGTTAGATATCAATTTAAATCACCAGGGTGCAGCAAGTCCAAGTATCATTGGATTTTTATAGAAAACTGATGTCATAAAGTATAATTTACAAAGTATAATTTTTTCAAGAAAGGCATTATGTTAAATATAAATCTATGCTAACGTCTCTCTCCGGGAACCATCCCCTTATCGTGGTGGAGAAGTTTGTGTGTCCCTATGAACCTGAGGGCTATGGTGTCTGGGGCCTAGTGCTCCTGGTAGGGTTTCCCATGGCAAAGTGGTCTCAGGGGAGGAGCCAGACCAAGAATGGTTCAAATATACCCTATGAAAAGCGAGAGGAGGAGTGGCCTCATAAGCCCCCGGCTGAGCGCCGCTATGTTGGAGATTACTGCGGTGGCTGAGAGGGTCGCCTCCCTACGCCTACGGATTGTGGGGGGAAAACTCTGACTGTTGTTTGTGCGTATGTCTCGAATAGCAGTTCAGCGTATTCGGCCTTCTTGGAGACTCTGAATGGAATCCTGTATCGGGCTCCAGTAGGGGACTTAAGTGGTTCTTTGTTGTTAGAGTTCTGTGCTAATCATGGATAATCTATAACGAACACCATGTTCGAACAAAAGGACGCTTATAAGTGTACGTGGTAGAAGAGCACCCTAGGCCGAAGGTCGATTTTGTGATTGTGTCATCAGATTTGAGTCCGCATGATTTGGACACTCGGGTAAAGAGAGGGGTGGAGCTGTCAACCGATCACCATCTGGTGATGAGTTTCGTCAGGTGGTGGGGAAACTCTGGACAGACCAGGAAAGCCAAAACGGGTAGTGCGGGTGAACACCTCCGGCTGAGCTTTTCTGACATCCCTGTGGAGGTTGGGAGCATTGACACTGAGTGGTCAATGTTCAAAGCTTCCATTGCTGAAGCTGCGGTGTGGAGCTGTGGTCTAACGGTCTTAGGTGCCTCAAGGGGCAGTAACCCTCAAAAAACTTGGTGGACACCGGTAGTCAGGTAAGCCATCCGACTGAAGAAGGTGGCCTTCCGGGATATGCTATCCTGGAGGATCCGGAGGTGGTTGAAGAGTACCGGCAGACCCGAAAGGCTGCCACCTCTGCTGTGAAGGAGGCCAAACAGCGGGTGTGGAAGGAGTTCGGGGAAGCCATGGAGAAGTGGTATCACACTACTCAGCCTCCCTGGGAAAGTCTACACAAAGGTGTTGGAAGGAGGGTTCGGCAGATAGTCGAACCTCAGATTGAAGAGGAAAAATACCTTGGGGTAGGCCCAGGACTAGGTGGAGAGATTATATTTCGACACTGGCCTGGGAACGCCTCGGGATCCCCCAGTCAGAGCTGACAAATGTAACTCAGGAAAGGGAAGTTTGGGGTCCCCAGCAGGAGCTGCTGCCCCCGCGACCCGATAACGGATAAGTGGATGAAGATAAGATGAAGATAACGTATTTGCTTTTAATAAAAAAATGTATGGTCCTAAAGACCAACAATGTACAGTGGATAAAAGTCCTCACACCCCTGTTAGAATGCCAGGTTTTTGTGAGAAAAAGATCAATCATGTCCAAATCTTTTCCACTTTTTATGTGACCTACAATGTGAACATTTCAATTGAAAAACTAACTGAAACCTTCAAGGAGGAAAAATGAAAAATAAAAATCTTACAATAGCCTGGTTGCATAAGTGTGCACTTCCTCTCATAACTAAGGATGTGGCTGTGTTCAGAATTAACCAATCACATTCCAAGACTTGTTAAATAGAAGTTATTACACACCTGCCATCATCTATGACTCTTGATTAATCACATATAAAGTTCAGCTGTTTGAGTAGGATTTTCCTGATATTTTCTTAGTTGCATCTCAGAGCGAAAGCCAGAGAGCTTCCAAAGCATCAGAGGGATCCAATTGTTGTGAGATATCAGCTAGGAGAAGGGAACAAAATAATTTTCTAAGCATTAGATATACCATGGAACATAGTGAAGACAGTCGTCCTCAAGAGGAGAAAATATGGCACAACAGAGACGTTACCAAGAACTGGACGTCCCTCCCAAATAGATGAAAAGACGAGAAGAAAACTCAGGGAGGCTTCCAAGAGGCCTACAGCAACATTAAAGGAGCTGCAGGAATTTCTGGCAGGTACTGGCTGTGTGACAACAATCTTCCATATTCTTCATATGAGTGGGCTAGGGTGGCAAGAAGGAAGCCTTTTCTTACAAAGAAAAACATCCAAGCTCGGCTGAATTTTGCAAAAACATACATTAAGTCTCCCAAAAGCACGTGGGGAAATGTGTTATGGTTTGATGAAACCAATGTTGAACCTTTTGGCATAACTGCAAAAGGTATGTTTTGTGCAAAAGCAACACTGCACATCACCCAAAGAACACCAAATGCACAGTGAAGCATGGCTGCCGCATTATGCTTTGGGGCTGTTCTTCTTCAGCTGATACTAGGGCTTTAGTCAGGGTGAAGGGAATTATGAACAGTTCCAAATACAAGGCAATTTTGGCACAAAATCTTCCGGCATCTGTTAGAAAGCTGAAGAGGAAATTCACCTTTCAGCACGACAACGACCGAAAGCACACCTCCAAATCCACAAAAGCATGCCTTCACCAGAAGAAGATTAACATTTTGGAATGGCCCAGCCAGAGCCCAGACCTGAATCCAATTGAACATCTGTGGGGTGATCTGAAGTGGGCAGTGCACAGATGTCCTCACAATTTGACAGATTTAGAGCGCTTTTGCAAAGAAGAGTGGACAAATATTGCCACATTAAGCTGTGCCACGGTAATAGATGGACTGCTGTAATAAAATCAAAAGGTGCTTCAACAAAGTATTAGTTTAAGGATGTACACTCTTATGCAACCCAGTTATTGTGAGTTTTTTATTATTTATTTTCCTCTTCAAAGATTTCAGTTAGTTTTTCAATTGAATTGTTCACTTATAGGTCACATTAAGGGTGGAAAAAGTTCTGACATCATTCTTCTTTGTCATTCTTTTACATCACAAACACCTTGCATTTTGACAGGGGTGTGTTGAATTTGTATTTACAGCGTACATATTGCTGCTTTATCTTCTTACTATACTTTTGCTATGTCTAAAAGTATCTTCTTAAATTCTCAATTCTAGTTGCAGTGTGCTATGCCACCGTTCATAAGCCTATTTCACTCATATGTACTCTATCTTTAATATGCAATACTTAATACTACCAATTGCAGCTAGTTTACACTTATGTATTACTGCCATACTTGCCATATCTAAATGTTCAATAGTACTACCTAGATTGCTGCTAGTTTGCAGTACTCTTAAAAAAACAGCTACTAGTGTACAGTGTTATGTATATTGTTGCTTTATTTTATTAGCATTTACTGTCTGGCTATATTTTTGCTCATTGATTCTTCTTCTCAATTCTCACTACGTAGTTGTCAGGTGCCATGACACAAGAATTTAATTGTGCAGGATGACGTTGTTGTAAAGGTGCCAGTGTAATAAGTGCATAAATGTGAAGCAAAAAGGGAAAATCGTTCAGGATGATAGCCATCAATACTGCTTATTTTATATGTAAGTTTACCGCCCACCATCACGGTCTCAACAGACAAAAAGTCATCAGGGCAGGGCAGTGAGTTAACAACAGAATATTAACACAACCAAAGTGTGAAGTAAGCTAAGAGCTCATCAACACAAACAGAAAACCCTATGCTCTGTAATTACCTAGGTCACAGCATACTAAATGAAACCACTATAGAAATGAATATAAACACATAACTACCAACCTAATACAAAATAATTATCAATAAAACCATATTTTGGTTCTCTGTTTTAAATTTTGATACAAATTTTGGTCAAGCGCATAACCTACATGAACATAACTTCTATAATGAAAATGTGTTGTTGCCAGATTCTATGCACTAGCAATTTGAGACTGTGGAGGCGGTAAGTATATTGGTGGACTTTTTTCAGATTACTGGTTACCGTGGCTGTAGTTGGTCCAGTGCAGGGTTTCTACTACAAAGAGGAATTTTTGGCGACCCCTGAAGAGGTTTTAGCTAGCACCATAAGAAAATCACCAGCGCCAAAATGATAATAAAAAAATTGCATTTCAAATCCTCTCCCAATGTGTTGAATAGAAATTTATCAAACACATGTTGAACATGCAGAACATAATCCTAAGGCTAATGAGATCCTATAACCGACATAATTTTCCCATGTCGATTATTATGTTTTTTTTTTATCCTGTTATTACTTCACCCTTAAAACATACTACCACTTGTGTAGTCACGTGTCTCCGTCCAATCCTGTCAGCAGCATGAAAGCAACATGGATAACTCAAACGCTGATTCAACTGAGCAACTTGTTCCAAAGAAATACACAGTGTCCGTCGTTTGGACACAATTGGGCTTCAGTGAAGACTACACCTATCAAAATGAAGTCAAATGTAAACTCAGAAAAACAGTTTCAGCGACCAAAGGTAATACCACCAACATGTTTTAAGATTTGGCACACAATCACATTGCCAAATCAGAATAGTTCATAGGTCAAAAAAAGAGACAGATGTGCCTTCACAAAACAGGTGTCGATAAAACAAGTTGTCACACCCCCGCCTCCGCGAGCACACAGTCCCTGAGCTGCAAGCGCACACCTGTTCCAACACCTGTTCCCAATCATCTGGTGGACTGGGAGTGGTATGGGCCAGAGGAACACTGCTGGGTCCCCGTTGCCAGATCCTGGATCCCTCTGTGCTCCAGGACTTCCATCGCCGGCACCCAGGCTCCCTGGGTGGTCCACCTGGGGGCGTCCTTACGGGGGGGGGGTACTGTCACGCCGCGTCCCTGAGCTGCAAGCGCACACCTAATCCCACACCTGCTCCCAATCACCGCTCACACACCTGTTCCCAATCACCCCTTCACCAACCATATTTATACAACTCCCTGTCACCTCTTCCCTGCCAGATCAATGGTCTCTGCTCGCATGCCATATCTCGCACTTCGCAAACCTTCGTCTCGCTTTTCTGTGTATCGACCAATTGCCCGTCCCTAACTACTCAGCCTGTTCCCTGCCTGTACTACTGCTGCCAGCTCGTTTGCCAACCTTCCGGCCGTCCCGACTACTCTGCCTGCCACGTGCCGGTACCGACGCCACCGGTTCGTAAGTCGCCTCACTGCCCGTCCCCGGCTACTCCACCTGCCACTCCCCATTTCCTTTCCAGTCCGCGCTTGGATCCTTACCTGTGCCCGTGACAGAATTGATCCGGCCATCATGGATTCAGCGGATCTGGACGCCGTGCATCAGGCTATCTCCTCTCCGGGCGCCGTTCTCGGCCAGCACAAGTCAGAGATACAGGAGATCATGGGCTCCCTACAAGCTGTATCTTGGCGATACAGACCGAACTAAGCACTCCCATCGTTGCCTCCTCGGACCCGTCCACTGCACCACCTGTGTCAGCTCCACCAGAGCCCCGACCGGTTCCCTCCCTGGATAGGGAACCCTGGGTACCCAATCCAGAAAGGTATTTATGGTGACTTGGGTCTGTGTTGGTCTTTCCTTCTGCAGTGCGGTCTGGTGTTCGCTCAGCAACCGAGGACCTATGCCACTGACAGGGATTGCGTACCTGGTTGGGTTGCTCCGTGGTCCCGCTCTGGAGTGGGCCTCTGCCTTGTGGGAACGCCAGGACCCGGAAATTCAGAGATGAGGAAACTGTTCGATCATCCGGTTCGGGGAAAGGACGCCTTGGCCCATATGTTTGCTCTGCACCGGGGAGGCGCTGCGTGGCAGAGTACACGATCGAGTTCCGAACCTTGGCGGCCGAGAGCGGATGGAATGGGGAGGCCTAGCAGGCAGCCTTCATTAACGACTCAGCGACCACCTCAAGGACGAGCTTGTCTCCTACCCGGAACCGGACAGCCTGGACGGTCTGATTGCCCTAATGCTTCGGATTGACAACCGTGTTCGGGAGCGCAGGAGACAGAGACAACACAACTCGTCCCTGTCGCCACATCAGATCGCTCCGCCTGAGCCCAGACCCACGCTCCCGACACCCACATTACTCGCCCCACGTGGAGCAGAGGGGGGCTTGAGGACCCCGAGCCGATGCAGGTGGGCTGGATTCGTTTGGATGGGGTGGAGCACCAGCGCAGATATGAAACCAAAGGCCATGGAAAAATATATCAGGGAATCCCTGGACTCGGGGTGTATTTGGCTTTCCACCTTCGCTCTGGCAGCAGGCTTCTTTTTCGTGGGGAAGAAGGACGGCTCCCTCCGCCCGTGCATCGACTATCGCGGTCTCAACAATATCACAGTCAAGAACAAGTACACCTTCCCTCTGATGAATTCCACGTTCGATTCCCTGCAGGGCACTTCCATCTTCACAAAACTGGACCTCCGTAATGCCTAACATCTACTGAGGATAAGGGAGGGGGACAAGTGGCTGACTGGCTTCAATACGCCTCTGGGGCATTTTAAGTATTTGCTGATGCCGTTCGGCCTCACCAACGCGCCGGCGGCGGTATTCCGCAACGTTATTAATGACGTGCTGGGTGACATGATTGGAAGTTTCGCATTCGTTTATTTTGACGATATCCTGATTTTCTCCAAGGATCCAGCTGAACACATCCAGCACGTCCGTCAGGTCCTTCACCGCCTTCTGGAGAATCGTTTATACGTCAAGGCGGAGAAGTGCGAGTTCCACTCCTCGACCGTCGCCTTCATGGGCTATGTCATCTCGGCGGGGCAGTTCCGAATGGACCTGTCGAAAGTAGAGGCGGTGGTGGAATGGCCAGTTCAGAGCTCCAGAAAGGAGATGCAGAGGTTTCTGGGCTATGCAAACTTTTACCAGCAGTTCATACGTAATTACAGTCGGGTGGCCGCCCCGTTGACTGCACTGACCCTTTGTCTGGGCCCCGGGGGCAAATAAAGCCTTCCGGGACCTTAAAGACGCGTTTCATGTCGGCACCTGCCCTCTCCCAACCCAATCCTTCATGCCAGTTCGTGGTTGAGGTAGAAGCCTCGGATGTAGGGGTGGGGGGCGGTGTTATCCCAACGCGTCGAAGACGGGACGCTTCATCCCTGCACGTTTCTGTCTCGCCGATTGTCGCCAGCCGAGGCCAATTATGACGTCGGCAACCGGGAACTGCTAGCCGTCAAGGTCGCCCTAGAGGAGTGGCGACACTGGCTCGAGGGGGCGGAAGTGACGTTCCTCGTTTAGACTGACCACCGCAACCTAGAATACGTCCATTCCGCTAAGCGCCTCAACCCTCGCCAGGCTAGGTGGGCCCTGTTCTTCTCCCACTTCGATTTCTCCCACACCTAAAGACCGGGATCCAAAAATGGCAAACCTGATGCCCTGTCACGCGTCTTCTCGAAGGGAGGGGAGTGGTGCGCAACGGCCGACGTGATCTTACCTGGGCGATGCGTAATTGGTGCTGCCAATTACGCATCGTCGAGGAGTCCGTAAAGGCAGCCCTCCTCCTCCATGTCCAGGACAGGGAAATGGTCCCCCTGGTTGCCTCTTCGTCCCTGTAGCAGTTCGGTCAGTGGTACTGGACTGGGCCCACGCTTCAAAACTCACTTGCCATCCCTGTCTGGCCCGTACGATGGCCATTCTCCACAGGCGGTTCTGGAGACCGTCCATGCGTAAAGACACAGACCTACATTGCCGCTTGGCCCACCTGCGCTCAGAACAAGCTATCTATTCGGCCCAGTTCTGGACTCCTGCACCCTTTGCCTGTTCCTCGAAGTCCCTGGTCCCACCTTTCCTTGGTCTTCGTCATTGGGCTGCCCAGCTCTGACGGCAACACAGTCATCCTGACCGTCGTTGACCGTTTTAGCAAATTCACCTGGTTCATTCCGCTGCCCAAACTCCCCTTGGCTAAGGAGATGGAGGCACTTCTGGTGAAGGAGGTCTTCTGCATCTTCGGCCTGCCCGTCAACCTCATCTCTGGCCGAGGTCCGTAGTTCAAGTCTGCAGTCTGGAAATCCTTCTGTCGTGCCCTCGACACCACTGTAAGCCTCTCCCCTGGCTTTCAACCCCAGACTAACGGCCAGGCCGAACCTAGCTAATCAAGCCTTCGAGACATCCCTCCGTTGTCTGGTGTCCACAAACCCCAGCACCTGGTCCTCCCAGCTGCCATGGGTAGAGTATGCCCACAACACCCTTCCCACGTCCGCAACCGGCATGTCCCCATTCCAGTGCCTCATCGGTTTTCAGCCCCCGCTATTCCTGTCCCAGGAGAGGGACCTGTCCAAGTATTTCCAAATTTCTAATTATTTCTATATATTATTAAAATGGATAGAAGGTGGAAAAGATTTTTACTGACGCCACATGTTTCTACATTGCGAAGCAAATGGCTCCCATAGCTACAGTTGGTTTTACCACCTCGTTAAAACTCTTGACGGACAATGCACTGTGCCATCACAACCATATTTTTCTTAAACTTTGCTGCCCAACATGTACAAAACATAGAAAAAAGGTAACTGCTGAACTGAAGTGTGTTCTGCACTTTGCAGCCACATCTGATCTTTGGTCAAGTAGGACGGAGGACCCATACATACATACATACTTTGCACAGCATTGTTGATGAAAGGAATCTGCGCAACAGATGCCTTAAAATGGCATACGGTCCTCTCCAAAAGAATTGGAACGGTAAGGCAAATTCCTTTGTTTCTATTATTCACTGAAGACATTTGGAGTTAAGATCAAAAGATGAGTATGAGAGAAGAGTTCAGAATTTCTGCTTTCATTTCCTGGTATTCACATCTAGATGTGTTAAACAACTCAGGACGTAGAACCCTTTGTTTGAACCCACCCAATTTTCAAATGAGCAAACTTATTGGAACATGTGACTGACAGATGTTTCTTGTTGCCCAGGTATTGCCTTTTAGGTTGATTGTTCAAACATTAAATAGCTCTGCATGACTAGTCTAAGTTTCCATATTTGGTTTAAACCTATAAAGACTGCATTTCTTGTGAGAGGATAAACCAACATGAAGACCAGAGAGCTGTCTATGGGAGAATAGCAAGCCATTGTCAAACTGAGAAAAGAAGGAAAATCGACCAGAGCGATTGGACAAACATTGGGCATAGCAAGCACAACAATTTTGAATGTCCTGCAAAAGAAATAAACTACTGGTTTACTTAGCAACAGAGGTTGAACAGGTCAGGCTGGTAAAACAACAGTAGTTGATGACAGAAATATCTTGAGAAACCCCCCAAATCATCAGTAAGTGACATCACCAACAACCTCCACAGTGCAGGCGTGAAGGTATCACAATCCACTGTGTACAGCGGAAAAAAGTGGAAGGTTTTAGACTGGCCAAGTCAATCACTTGACCTTAACCCAATAGAGCATGCATTTCACCTCCTTAAGAGACTGGAGGGAGAAACACCCCGAAACAAACAAAAACTGAAAGAAGCTGTGGTAAAAGCCAAGAATAGCATCACAAATGAAAAATGCAACAGTTTGGTGATGTCGATGAGTCGCAGGCTTGAGGCAGTTATTGCAAGCAAAGGTTATGCCACTAAATATTAAATCTTAATTACTTTTAGATTATTTGTTCCATTAATTTTGCTCACCAAAAAATGATGTTGTCTAATGCAAACAGTGATATGTCCTAAGTTGTTTAACACATCTAGATGTGAATACCTGGAAATTAAAGCTAAAATTCTGAACTCTTTTCTCACACTTATCTTTTGATCTTAAACCCAAATGTCTTCAGTGACCATAAAAAACTAAGGGATTTGCCTTGCCGTTCCAATACTTTTGAAGGGGACTGTACTGTCAGGTCGCTCAAATGTCAGAGATGATTGCACTGGACCTATGAGATATGGTTTCTGCATGGGAACCCACAGATGAGAACCTAGTGGCCATAATGACAGACAACGGCGCTAACGTTGATGATGCTGCACAGCTCAATGGATGGACATGGCAGCAGTGTTTTGGATAGGCTGCACCTTGCAATCAGTTACTGTACATCAGCTTAGCAGACACTATGCTATAATATTCAATAATCAATTTGGGGATATCTGGAGTGTGACTGGCTGCTATATTCTTTCTGTTAGTTTCTATGTGTTATAAATGATAATGTCAATGTTTCTATGTCTTTTTTGTTCTCCCTTTCTTTTATGTGCTGATGTCCTTGTTAAGCACTTTGTTACATGTTTTTTCAAAGGTGATATATAAATATTTTACTTGACAAAAAAACTGTTCATATAGAACCTTTGTTAATGTTAAGATGTGCTTGATAATACAATGTTATAATGTAAACTTCACATTACAAAACAAAGCAAAACATTAATTATTAATCGTAATGGAGGAAAATTGTTCAATTATTTGATTATTTTGATTTTGTCCTGTTCTATAGACCACCATGGCCTTGTCAGATCTGTTTATTTTGTTAATAAAAAGAGGGGGGTGAAATGTTCTGAAGATGGATGTGACTTCTGCAACTGACTGCCTTTTCCAACCCGACACCCCTGTCCCTTAAACTCACTCCCTTCCCCCTTCCAAGGTTGTAATACTTTTTTACCAGTTTTGTTGATGGGGTTTTAGTTTCTCAAGCATGATAGACATTTTTGTTTATCAAAAGGTCAAAAATAACAATAAATGCATGGATTTCGGTCATAAGATAACTCATTGCCTTTACTGTACACGGACCAATCATGCTTACTGTCATTGGTAGTCACCCCCCAAAGGCCAATTCTGAGCCAGGAAAAAGCCTGCCAGTGGTCTACAGCATGGATTTGATTCTGGTCAATTTTGTCAGTGAAAACTCCTCTCTCTTGCCACACTTTCCTGTCAAATAAAGCATAAAAATGCTTGAAAAATATATTTTAACATCAGTGTAAATAATTGACGCCACGCAACACATCAATCCAATCAAAAGCCTTGATTGGCAGGGCTCCAAAAGGTGCTCAACTGATTACTGTCTTAATTGCAACATTGCACGAGGATGGCTGGGAAATGCCAGATAAAAACCAGATTAAAATATGTTCATGTATTCTGGGTTTCTGGTGAACCATAAGCCTCTGTCAAAAACAAACAAAACCTACAACGTGACTTCACACTAAATTTAGAGGAGTGGTATTCAAAATCGGGGTCAGGTCACAGGGGAAATGCATGGAAGTTGCCATGCTTTTATTTAATTTTTTTGTACAATTTAAAAATGCATTATTTTATGTAGCAAGCAAGTTTATTTATATAACACAATTCATACATAAAAGCAATTCAATGGGCTTTACAGTGAAAATAAAAATACAAAATGCAATAGAATTAAAACTGTCTGACTCCAGGGGGGACTCCATGAACTTGAACATGTATGAGACGATACCGTTTCATTGAGAAAGATCATTGGATTATCTTTGACATACCTTAATGAAACATATTAATTAAAGATTAACTTTCACATAGTGTTAATAGTCTACAATAGATAGGCAAGACTGTTTACAGTTGCCTCCACTAATATTGGAATCCTTGAGCCTTGGGCTTAGAATGTGCCACAATTACTGGTATATAAAGAAATTATCATGACTGAAATATAACCACAGTATATTCCCATTTATATGTTATGTTTTCCAGTTCACCTGATCTATTAGGGTCACTTAAGTGGATGCCATGACATCCTGTTTCATTTGGGTATACATCAAGGGGAAACACTGGCAAAATTATTAGGCCATCACTATGGGAAAGTCCAGAGAATACAGTAATGATATGTGAAAAAAAGTTGATGGTCTGCAAAAAACTAGAAACGGCAACCATCAATGGTTGAAATTGCCATTTCCGCTATTAGGGCAACAATTAAGAATGTTTTAATGCACCTGGAGATGTTCACAATTGGCCTGGAAAAGGAGGTTAGTCTTTATTGACCCAGAAAACAGTGCAGAGGATAGTTTGCGTGGCCAAAGAATCTCCAAGGATCACTGTTGGAGAAAAGCAGACATTAGTTGTGTCATG
>JACXGJ010002343.1:38174-67162 GCA_016801105.1 Esox niger | reverse complement strand
TGTCTGTGTGTGTGTGTGTGTGTGTGTGCATCTGTGTGTGCTCTCGCAGGTGCATGAGAAGGCGTGCTCTGATCGGACTGTTGTCCCCGAGAGTGACGCGCCACTGGATTCTGACACAGAGGCTGAGAAAAACCTGATAGACCGCATAAAGTCCATCAAACAGGAGAAGTAAGAGCAGAGCTCAACCATTAGGCCTGGATTCACCACCCAACTCAGCATCAATGTTGTACTGTGATTTACACTCTGATTATTCATCTGCTGGAATAACTTTGCGGGTTTCAGAGAACCCATCAGCCCTTTGATTCCTTAGTGACGCCTCCAATGCCTCTCTATCCCCAGGGAGGAACTTGCCTGCAGGTTGCCTGAGCTGGAGCAGCCCGGTTCAGACCAGGAGAACCTGGACTCCGAGGCGTCCATCAGCTCCGAGAGCCTGCTGGAGGAGCGCGGCCACTGCTCTGATCCCGAAGGTCAGTAACAAAGGTACCGTCTCGGCCGTTTCCCCCTTATCTACCTTTTCACACCTGTGGGTTTCTCACCAGGCTGCCTGCCCCCCTGTTGTTTCTGGTGCAGGTCTGGACAGTCTGGTGGTGGTGCATTTAAAGAGGGTGGCGGAGCTGCCGTCTGCTCTCTAGCAGGTTGGAGGCTCCCAGTTTCACAAGCCAACGTGTGTTTTTTTTGTTTGCATGAGTGCGTCCGTGGCATGCAGAGACATGGAGCTGACTGCTGGTGCTGTACTGTCATAATAACATGGTGTTTGTAGTAAAAAGGGCCCCCGTCAGTATGGCTGGCTAAATGGATTGTGCTCCTTTTCCCCTCCTCCTAGCTTTTCCTTTGTCATCCCTGTGTTTCAGGGAGTGGCTCCCTCCTGCTGAATGAGGCCAAGCACGGCCAGCCGCCCGGGCCCCCCGACCAGAGGGCCCCAGGGGAACGTTCCTCCCATCCCAGCCTCGTCCCCACCGTTGCTCCCACCTCCAGCTCCACCACCCGGCTCCAGCTGCATCGCCGCTGGCCCATCATCCCCAGCACAGTGAAGCTGCCCTCCGGTGTCCCGGCCCACCCCTCAGCCGCGGCCAGCGCCACCCCAGCCGGCCACGGCCTCAGCCTGGTCAAGAGGCGGGAGCCGCTGGCACGACGTAAAGACAGCACCCAGTCCCTGTACATCAGCCCGGGCAAGGACCTGTTCCCCCCCTCCGCCCCGCTGAGCCTGCAGGCCAAAAGCAAAGCCCGCAGACGCTTCTCGGACACGGGCATCCCCTATGTGGATGAGGCCTGACCGAGACAGGAAGCACATTGACACAAAACGGGACAGGGTGTGTGTGGCTTTCCCGTCCCCCCCCCCCCGCCTCCCAGGATGGGCCAGTGCAGACAGTATGGAGGCTGTTATATTCGCTGTCGCCATGGAAACTTGTGGCGGGTGTGTTTTTCCACACCTCTGGACTTCTGACTGATGATAAAAGGATGTGTCACCAAGCACTTTTTCTACACTTAATATATTTGTTCATTTTTAAGTGACATGTTGAAACTAGTTTGCGCTGCGTTTTGCGTGGCCACTTGGACCACACAGACTGATCGTAATGGTTTTAAATGCTTCATTCATGGAAGGAGAAACCGCAGGTTGTTGTGGTTTTCCATTCCCAAGTCCCCTAATGCCAAGACCTCGACTGTCTGCTCACTGTCATGGCAACAGTGCCTTGGGATGTTCATTGTCAGTGTGTAAATCTATTGGTTATTTCTGTTTTTAAACTTTGTTGAAGGGGAGGGGTGAGGGACTCTAGACATGCTAGAATAAGGACCAAAACACTCATTATGCAGTTATGGTGCCTTTAACAGACTTCTCATTGACTTTAACAGATTTGTTGTGGATCGTCGTCTAATGCCATGTTAAACCCCACCCCCCGCTGGTTTTGTCCCAGTATAGGAACCGCTTTCAGTTGCCAAAGGGAAAATGGGCACAGCACTAGCCACTTTCCTCCTAGATGAAAACCGCCATCCCTCGACATGAGACGAGTGCCTTGTCTTCTCAATCAACCTTTTAAATTCTACTTTCTGTAACGTCTCCACAGCTACATAGATACAGCTTCAGTCAACTACCTGCCAATGCCTATAAATCGCAGAGGACCTTCTCCTCAGAAGTTTTTTGATGTTACATTCTTCTGTCAGATTGCTATTGGATGTAGTCGGTCTTGTTGTGTACTGAGAAAATACCAACTGGGTATCTCTGGGTTTGAATGGTGTGTTTTGAATGACGTAATGGATATTAACAGGATAATACAGAACATGATTGTATCCCCTGCCTTGGTCTTTTATTCTTGTTGTCTTACCACTGACTCACCACTAGATGGAGACCAAGGAAGCACAGCGTTGACCGCTCAACTAGCGAAGCGTGGCAGCTAATGAAAATAAACATCCAACACAAGTGACTCCTGTCTGCTGTATGGTGGTCTGTTTTATAGTTGCCAGTGTAGGTAAGGATGTTTTCTGCCTGTAATGTTTATGGGATCATTCTTAACTACGGCAGACTGTCTGACTGTCTGATTCTTAACTACGGCAGACTGTCCAACATGCAGCACGGGTCAGATACAGGCGCTGAAAAAAGTGTTTTATCCAATGCAAAGTTAGTCACAAAATGTCACCCAATGGGTTAAGAGGAAATGATCGGTCACATGACAAGGCTTCTGTTCACCATAAACATTCCTAACGCTCCTACGTTTATAACAAATTCTCTAAGTGATAACATCTGTAAGTCTACACAGTACAACTTGAAACCTGGATAATTAGTAAACACCCTACACCATCTCAGGCTATTTCAGTTGTAAGACTATAGGAGCTCTTACAGTAGTAAATTTTTCAAAGAAATTCCCCTCCACCACCTCAGGTTATTTCAGTTGTAAGACTATACGAGCTCTTTCAGTAGTACATTTTTCAATTCTCAGATTCAAGATTAGATTAGAGTGCTTAGTGACTGCTTTAAAGGTGGGCAGCAGATAGTATAATCAGTTGGGGCGAGTTTTTAATTACTTTGAGAAGGGGTGGTGAAAAAGACTTGCTAAAAACCTGTAGTTTGACTGTGGCTTGGCTTCTCTCTTGTCCAGCCCAGTTGTCTTCTTGGCCAATGTGGTTCTGCTTGGTCATCCCAGGTCACCAGGTCAACGACCGTGTTCCATCCTTTCCCCTTCGGATCCAACCAAGCAGGTCATCCCAGGCCACAGTGGTTCAGTGTTCCCTTGCAGCGCCCCTGGCTCCGGATGTCATGATTCACAGATTTAGCATCTCCTGGGTCTCCTTGGTAATGTGCCTTCTAGCCGTCAGACTTTTGAAGCACAGGGTGTGCCCTGGCTGGTACTTCCTGGGAATAAAAAACACCCACCGCACCTGTTCTACCAGCTGTCTCCACTTCAGCCATTGATGTCTGGTGTGCTTACCTTCTGGGCGTACCTTGTCTAGTGGATGTTCCTGTTAAGTCCACTGGGTGACTGCCAAATATCACACTAGCTTCTCGTTAGATGTGTTGGGAGGGGTCACGCAGCACAGTTGTTTGAATTAAACCACCTAGCCCTTTTTCAGGGGCAGAGCCTGTACCTGGACAGTATCTTGGCTCTTGCCTCCTTTAGGTAAAAGTGAGCAGGCTGGGCTCCTGTTGAGCAATGGGACAATTGGACCAAGTAACTGAAAGGTTGTTAGATTGAATCCCTGAATCCCCTCCTTTAGGTAAAAGTGAGCAGGCTGGGCTCCTGTCGAGCAATGGGACAATTGGACCAAGTAACTGAAAGGTTGTTAGATTGAATCCCTGACCGTGCCAGCTCTGTAAATCCTTACTTAAGCAAGACTACTAAACCAAGGGTTTCCTAACAGAAGTTACATTGGTGGGACCTTTTTTAAGACGTGCAACGCCTTTGGCAACTAAAATAACGTATTTTTACGGGGAGATGAGACGACCAGCAAAGCCACTGAAATCTATGGAATAACTCCTTGTTCAATGTTTATTGGAATGGAATGAGCATAGGATCTCTATGCCACAACTTTCCTAACTGGGAAGCAACTAAAAATCTCCCACTAGCACTGAAATTAAAACTCACCAGCAAAGTTATTGTCAGTAGGTTAATGCACCTTTCATCAGCGGTCTACAAGTGTTGGGCCTTAAGGTGCGGCAAGAGTTTCTTGTTGGTAGTGAATTGAAAATGTTATTTACATGTAATTATAAAGGTAAATTATTTGAAAGATTTCTGGAAAGGGTACTGTAGTAACTGCAATAAAGGAGGACATGCTAGTGCAGACAAAATAAGGAAGTTACTAAAATTATAAATGTTTAAATATAAGTTTTGGCACTGGAAAAAAAAATTAGATACAGTCAGGGAAATTGTACGTTTTTATTTTCGGCGATTTTTATCAATTGATTTGCAAGTGCTGTAGAACACAAACCAAAAAAGAACAAACAAACATGGATTAAAGTGGGTAATGTAATGAAAGGATGGGCCAGGGATGAAATCCTCAGGCCCATCGTCAGACCTTATGCTGGGGGACCCTGGGTTCCTCCTGGTGCAGGACAGTGCCTGGTCTCATGTAGCCAGTGTGTAGGCAGTTCCTGTATGACGAAGGCATTGATGCCCTTGACCGGCCAGCACGGTCCGTTCGTTTTGTATTGGTGCATCCGACGATGCCAAGTACCACCACAGACTATCCAGGAGCTCATTGATGCCCTGATCCAGGTCTGGGTGATCTCCCAGGACACCATCTGCCGTCTCATCAGGAGCATGCCCAGACGTTGTCAGGAATGCATTCTAGCACGAAGGCACGTGCACAGATAAGGGTCAACCTGTGCAGAGGACACGCCCCTTTCCAGCTGACGTGTCGGTCTGCCTCGGTGTCAGGCCACAACTCCGCCCACATTTTCAGATTCAGCACATGCTCCTCAGCATGTCTGTGCATGGTACTGTGGGCACGTGGGGGCCGTACGCACTATGGAGTCATGTATCAAGTTTCCGGTTGACATTTGGAACAGCTGGAGAGTTGGAACAGCCTGTGATTTCCATTGTTAACTTTGAATCCAGCCGTTGATCATTTGTACCATTGTTATGTAATTTTTTTCTCAACAAATTACACAATGTACAATAAAGCTTTTGGTCTTTAGTGTATTTCATTCAAGACCCAGTTTGATTTAAGTGCTCCAATTATTTGTGAGCAGTGTACTATAGCACGCTTGTCAACAGCAGCATTTGGAGTCTGTCAGGAGCTAAATTAATATGAAAGGTGCAAAGCCCAGCTAAAAAGTTTACGAAAGACCTGCGTTTTCTGAAGTCATCCTGAGATGGAATTATCAGCAAAACAGTTCACAATTTCATGCCAAAGAAAGAAGACAATGGCTTTCTGGGATTTGGTTTCCAATAATTTATTTAATTTCAGTGCAGCAAAATGTAAAGATTGTGCAAGGATTGTTTATGCACTACCCACTTGACTAGGAAGCACAGATACAAGATATGTAATAACACTTTTACTGAGTACGATTCTGTCAACATGACATGGGTTCGTTGGTTCAGTGTGTCAGACATCAAGCCTGTACTTTTGGGAGTTCAGCAACACCACTGGATCTTACAACAGCACTAATGAGTCCTTCCGTCAAAACATTTTCAAAATATTTTTTATTATAATTAACTAAAATAAAAACTCAAATTTGAAAAAAGATTTAGTAAACTGAGGTAGAATAAATACAGGGGAAGTTTCAACATTGACCTTATTCTCTTCCTTCTACCTGATCACCAAAGTTTTAAAATATATTTTTTCTCAAATGGGATCTGTTTTAATCAGTTAAATTTCAGGGTACTTAATAATTTATTGACATTTAAATTTTTGTAAAATAACCTTGATTAAAAAGATAACTGTCCAACACAAGACAAGGAAAATATGCTTTAGGCATACTTGCACTAGCAAACTTCCTTTAAGACAAACTTTGGGGAAAACTTCCCCATCTCCCTTTACTAGGCATACATTTGATTGAGCCAGACACAAGGTTAACTATTTTATCAAAACTGCTATACTGGTGTTTCTAGGGCAAGACCGTCTGATGTTAAATCATGGAAACCAATATTCTTCATGTTTTAACTAAATGAAGCTGAAGGAAACTCAGGGGAATATTGTTTTGCCTAACTCATTAATGTCCCAAATGCCAATAATTTAATGAAAACCTCTGTCATTTTGCCCTATCAATGCCCTCCAAACAGAAAATAACACAAATAAACAAAAAAAGCAGAAAAGATAAATTCAAGATAAAATGAAATTCTTCAGAGATCCAAATAATTGATTAAAATGTTAATTAAAAGCATTTAAAGAGCAGGTTGATCCCTGATGAGTGCATTCATAATTTGTAGTATTGAGGCACTCTTGCTGCTCTCTCCTTGTATAAGGCTACAAACACCAGGTTCTCCTGCATCTGCTCCTTCCTGCTGAAAAAAGACCACTGGTCCTGAGAAGTCCTGAAGTCATTACTTCACTGGATCCTCCTAAAACAAAACACAGGAAATGAATAAAATCGTTGTATTTAGTCATTAACCAATTATTTCAAAACATTTTCACCGAACCAACCTACCTCTGAAGTTTTCAGTTGCAAAGCAATGTATGGACTTTTGACTCATAAAACCCTCCAATATGGGCACTCTAAGAGTATGTTTTAGGACAAAGTTAGTGCCCTAAATAACTGAGCCAGGAGATTCTTCAGCTGAAGGTAACAAAGGAAATATATTGACGCCTACTGACATTGTTGTGAACTATGTGGATGAACTTTAATCGTACACTTCAGACAGCCATGGGGAATGTTGCAATGGTTAAGCGGTAGTCAACCTTCACTTCACACAACCCCTTTTAATTCTTGACTAATGAATATGTATTCATAGGATCTTTACCGAAATTCTTATACAGAATTAGATATTCTGAATTCACAATGTAAGCCTGAATTGCTCTGAAATGTCCATTCCATAATTCCACACTTAAAACAACAAGCATAAATGTTATAAAGAGATAAATAAAGCATAAACATTATATCTAACATTAAGTGTTGAAGGGTAATTAGTAACATTTTTACTGATAGTGCCATGGGCCAGATTCAAACCCATGCTGCAACACACGTGTGCCAGAGGACCAAACAAGGCTACATCATTTATGTATGAGCCAAGTGCAGAGCTACTCATTACTTATTTAATCCAGATGCAAAACAGTGTAGAGGTTGCAGAAATTAAAGGAAAGGAAATTTAGAAAATCCTTTAAAATAAGAGACGGGTGTGAATGCTTGAGGTTGTACCAGTTGCAAATTGAAGTTTTACCACAGCTGATACGAGTGGCCTGTAAGTTGACCAACCCTACCCTAGTGGTTATGAAAACTAACATCACTACAGAACATGTCACTGCATGTAGTTTGTACTGTAGATTATTTATGGGATCATCAGATTAAAAACATTATAAATAGAAATGTTCTTCTCACACCAAAGCAAGTGGCTGTCTATGGGATTACAGAGGCTTAATATGTTGCTTTAAATTTCATGAGGAGCAATACGTCTCTTATCATGTTGATGCGCTGTGTGCCGCCTGAGTATCCTCACCGAAGCATCCAAGGCTTGTTTTAGATCACTGATTATGTCCTCCTCGTCCTCCAGCCCTACTGACAGACGGATCAGTGTGTCACTGATCCCTAGGACGACCCGATCCTTCTCCGGAACCGAAGCGTGGGTCATTATTGCCCTGCGAGAGGGCGGAGAAATAAGTCAGAACAAACATTTAAAGACTTTTAGAGGATCGATTACTTAAAAGCACTACTGCTCATAACATCTGAGGTTTTTTCACTTTGCCTTTGCCAATTGAGTAGCAATCTTAAACAGAAAATCGAAGTATTATGTCATTATGGGATAGGTATTGTATTGTCTGACTGAAGTTGTTTTAAAAACTTAAAAGTACAACTGATAGTGGTTTCTTCTTGACCACTGCAGTCTCCTTGTGACGATGACATTTAGTTAAGAAATCATGTTTTTTTGTTCATTGTTCAGCATATTATCTGGTTCAGTAGACAAACATTGATTAACTTATTGAATCACTCAAGTCACAGTTGTTGATTCTTCAAAATACTTACGGATGCTCTGCCAAGCTTTCATACCCGCCAAGACTCTCAGCAAGTGCGAACAACTGACAACAAAAACAGGGCAAAAAACATTGCTATAGTATCCATATGTAATTCAAACTTAAACACACATCCTAGTGAAATACAGTGCCGCAGCCCCATACTACAGAACTCAACTATGCCGTTTCTTCATCTTTTTCCTACATGGCTCCAGTTTTACAACACCAGCCCAGAACAGTTTTGGTATTGTAACGGGAATCATTCTGTAATTACCTTAAGGTTGCGGAGGAACAAGGTGGCGTTGCCCAAGTTTCCCTTTATATAGAAGGTGATCATCCCCGGGCAGCCTGTACACTGTCTCTTCATCAGCTCGTGCTGGGGGTGTGAGGGCAAGCCTGGTGGGCAAGACAGGGTTGGGGAACAGGAGTGAAGTGGAACGTTAGCGTACCAGTTACATTCCTAAACCACAGGCCGCGTCTCACAAACCCCCAGGAGATAAGAAGATAGCTGAAGATGCATCTGCTGAGTTTTTGGACTTGCCTAGAAGATAACCAAAGGCCCTGCACTGCCAAAAGTTGGTTTTATAGCCACCCAGTAAGCAGGTTATTTTAAAAAAAGATATAACACACAGAGGTACAAGTATGACACCCCCCCCATTCCCATCACCTGGGAAGATGACACGGTCGACCCTGGGGTGACCCTCCAGGAACCGCGCGGCCGCCAGGGCGTTCTTAAAATGCTGACTCATGCGCAGATGCAAAGTCTTCAGGCCGCGGTTACACAGGTAGCAGTCGAAGGGGGACGGCACAGCTCCCAGAGCTTTATGGTCGAGACAATGAGGTAGAACAATGTGTGAAAAAACACAATCAGCCTCTCATACATACAAACCACCGACCAATCAGTGCACTGCACAAAGCCTTCTTTATTTGCACTTTATAATTGGTGGAAAGCCCTGGCATCACGAGGATGTGTGAATGTCTGATGTGCTAAAGTAGGTCATAAGTGTTGAATGACTGCTTTATTGACAGTGCTTCGGTCACGGTATTATAAATGAGTCACCAAATCTCACCAACTTGCGCGTTAAGGCGTCCGTTGTAGATGGCGTGTCTCTAGTGTATACAGGCTGTTCAAAACTAAAACTGGTGTTAGAAGTCAATTATATTATTATTAGTTATATAAAATGCAAAAAAATTGTTTTGTAGTCGAAAAAATAAATAAATAAATGAATAAATCACATGTGACTGCATCTCTCACCCAAGCACTACCAAGATTTTCAGGCAACAGCTTTGGTGTTACGCACTTTGAATTAACATACAAGTCATTTAGCAGACACGTGCAGACACCTTCAGGTCTATTGAGCCTGTCTGCCCTCATGTAACCATTAGCCAGCTACCTGTGAAATATTGACATAAGCATAGTACCACGTTCTCAAAAACGGTCGTGTTTTTTCAACTATTGTATTGATCAATGTGCAGTTCATGGGATCCAAATGGGCATATTTATTCATTATAGATATCACTATATCTCATACATATTAATTCATAATATATCAATATCTCATGCATATTATATTATTAATTTCAGATTTTTCTGTTTTTGCTGTTAAAGTTATTAACATGGTAGAGTGGGTGACATTATCAAAATTACCTTTCATACAGTATGGTACTGCAGAGCGAAGTGGACAACTCATTGTGAGTATTAGTGTAATTCTCTTTTAATTAGTAAATTGATCCCATAAAGTAAGGGTCACTTACGGGCGATTTGGCGCAAAAATAAAATATTCATTCACGTTGCTTTTTGTCAGGCATTTAGCCAGCTGCATTATTTGCCATTTCTTCATCTCTCACCATTCTGCAGAAATTTCAGTCGTTCATACAGGTCTTCTCGGTTTACAGAGACCAGGCCCATTACAACATCACTGTGACCTTTAGAATCACAAAAGAAGTCAAAGAAATTAAAACGTTAACATTTATAAGTCCAGAGGGGAAATCATGTTCGATAAACAGCAATGTACCGACAGTGCGTACCTACCATTCATGTATTTAGTAGCCGAATACATGCAGATGTCTGCTCCGAGGGCCAAGGGACGCTACAGACCCAGAGGCAAACAGAATATAGTAATTCGGTTAATCAATTACTCATTATGAGCTGGCCTGTAAGGAGTGGATATTACTGGATGTGCAAAACTCAAGAGCTAGAAATGAGCTGGAAACCAAGTGTTGGAATTCCCCTGACTAAGATTTATTCTTCTCCAACTGTCACTGAGCAGGCTGTGCAGAGACAACATGAACCATTGACGATCCATGAGCAACAACAAATACAAAGCAGGACAAGTCCACACCTGGAAGAAGGCTGACATGAAAGTGTTGTCCACGACCACCATAGCATCCTTGTTGTGTTGATGCACCACCTCTGAACAGGCCTGGATATCTACCACTTTCATGGTTGGGTTGGTTGGAGTCTCAATCCAAACCAACTACATGAAGATAGAAAAATAAATAAGCATTTTAGAATTTAATGGGAAATATTATTTTGTTATACATTGTTGTAGCACCAGGCTTTGTTTGGGTTTACGGTGTTTGGAGTTTGAGTTAACCAACCACATGAATTTCTGCTTTCAAGGCAGATCTGCCTCAAAGACATGTATAACCCCCAAATAACCAATGAGCATAACCACCATGCTATATTTTAGCCATGTCTTAGTGAGTACAATGTCTACTGGAAATGTGTAATGGAATCTATGGCAATACCATGACTCAGCGTATCAACATAAAGATAAAGGGAAGTGAAGACGCTGGATAACATCTGTTATTACACAACAGTTGGAAACTGTGCTTGCTATAATTTCCCTCACCTTTGTGTTTTGCTTAAGAGCGGACTGTAGCAGCTCAACTTTTGTGAAATCTGCAAAGGACACATCTATGCCAACTTCTGCTGCAATTTGTCGAAAGTACCGATTGGTGCCTGTAGAGAAAAATGCAATGCATTACTTTGTAATAGTTACTGCCATATGCATCAGGGGTCTTCAACATTTTCTAGCAATTTCACCAAGTCCCAAGAACATTGACAAAAAAAAAAAAAGATTATATTTGTAATGATCCATATTTTTTATTTTAAATGTTTTGGGAGGGGGGGGTCATCACATTTGGATATGAGTTTTCCCCCGGTTGACAGCACACCTGGCCCCCGGCTCAGCCTCAGCACTCAGCACCCCCTTCACAGATGCCTTCCCCAATCAGACGTTGTCCGTCCTCCAGGATAATACAAGTAGCAGATTGACGTGTTGGAAACCCTGGCAACTCACTGCCTGTAAATATCCATGTACTCTTTCATCCGCAATATTGTACCTTTTGGTGGTTCTCGATTTTACCTCCATATACATCGTTCATGCAGACAATGCCATCTCCAGATTTCAGCAGGTGAGTGATGGTCAACGTCGCAGCCAGGCCAGAAGCAACCGCAATGCCTACAGTGCAGTAAAGGCTATAGTTAACCATTGTTTACAGAGTAGTAAGGTCTATGTAGGAATCCATTTTATATGGTCAGGTCGGACATAAACACTTACAGTACTTTGCTCCATCCAAAGCAGCAACAGCTTTCTCCAGACAGCTTCTTGTTGGGTTTCCACTCCGACTGTACTCAAACCCCTGGTGAATCAAAACATACCACTTCAGAGAATACAAATTTGCCATGTTTTAATTAACAGAGGCTGTACATTTGTTGCTATAGCGTATATCACCAGGTCTTATTTAGCCTTGCATTTCTGCTTACTTTCAAAATAAGTCCAGGACAACTGTTTGATTGCAATAAAAAAAGTAAGACACACATTTGCATAAAATACTGACTACGTAGTCAATAGCGACTAGCTACATACTGTACAGTTGTTGTATCGCTCGTGATTTTGCAGCAAATCCTCATCTTCCATGAGATTATGTCATTACATTGTTGCTGCATGCATTTTGACAAGTACTTCTTTCAGCCAACACAACTATCTCCTCAGAACCGGCTCCAATCTATTATGAGCACATGGCCATACGATTTTCCAGGAGGCCACTGGTATTGATATGACATATAGGATTAAAGAAAATGTATACCTTTCGTTAAAAACTTAGGTACTAAGCCTTGTAAAAAAATTGTATAGAATGGACTTTCAGAATATAAATATATAGGCCTATGGGAGAACTAAAATAGGAGAAAAGGCCTACTTAAAACTCCGGGTGCTTAACGTCCGGTCTCGCGCTCCAAGCTCAGATGGGATAAACAGCTGTTCTATATCACTTGATGTTTTATACAAATAAATGTATGTAGACCTTTGACCGTTTTGAAGTCGGCTGTGTAGTACAACCGCTCATTTATCCTACTCCCACATAGGCTACGTATGCAGAGATCCATCAAATGCCCGTTCTATAAAAGCTACCATCAGATCTTAAAAACACAACGGAAAAATCCACTGTGTCCTAAAACACTGGCTATCAAAATTCTAGTAGGCACTAAGGATCAAGTTAAAAAAATGTAGCCTATGGAATTAATTCGCATGGAGAGTAAAAGTTAGAGACAGCCGTGTAATACCTTTTTCCCGTTATGATTCTATAATCGCATAGCTGCCTCTCACTGCTTGTCTGATAGTCCACAGGCCAGGCCAATAAATAGAAAACAGATTGTGAATTGGCTACATAATTGGCTGCTCTACAACCTGGACAGACCCGGTCTTTCCCAGATATAGCCCGGACGTTTTTTCGCAGCACTGAATATTCGCCGCGGCAACATTTGCAGCGCTTGAAACGCGCGCATAATGTATTGTTGTGCGCCCCCGGCATTGCATAGTATAGCCTATAAGGAAAACGGAATACATACATTTTCTGGGTCTATTCCCAGTCACCCCGCTCAGTGCTGGGCCTAAATAACTGCCATATGTCACAAACTCGTGCGGAAAAGACTAATTCCTACATCAATATATTAACCTGAACGTACCAGTTCTGTAGGCCACTACCGGAAGGTAGTAAACTAAAACATACCGACACATAGGGCTTTTGTTTCCTGGTCTAGTCCGCTGGGTTACTTACCGAAACAACGCATTAGCCTACCACCATGCCAAGACGCAGACTGTCATTGCAGTACACTGTTTTTGTACCCAGTGAACGCGTGTCAGACTTGCGTAGCTAAATACCTACATTATATCAGTAGCTTACCTGAACTGGAAGTTAAGGACTTACATGACACATTTTAGAATACGTTTAACTTACAGCATGCTCTCCGGGTCCAAACTGCTTGAACGTGGTGGACAGAGAAATAGGTGGAACCACGGCCATAGATTTCCATTGCTCTGGTTCTTGACCAACGTGGATCGCCTCTGTAGCGAAGGATTTGAACTGCTCGCGGAACCCGGCAGCCAAATCGTTCTTTTGATGCGAAGAAGCCATGTGTCAGTCAAACAAGACCGGAGCCCTGAGAGCACCCTACAGGATGTAGGTAGACCGCTAAATAAAGATAAAAAGAACTACACATTGAGATTTAACAGCGTGGTGTAATCCCGGTGTAATAGGCTACCGAGTTCTTTTCTAACCCAATCATCGCCACTCTCCAAGGGGAGGGCGGCTTCTATTGGTGTTTCGACAGGGGCGTAACGTACCACGTGACCCGTGTTTTGTGCGGTGGCTTGTTTGCTAGGCAAAGCGCGTTTTTTTCTCTCACAAATTATAGTATGATGCAATGTTTATGCACGTTACATAGAAGTCATGTAGTTAAAATATATAGAACTGAATAATTTTGGGTTGATCTAGATTGAATCGTAGGAATATAATGTATGACATAAAACCTCATACACTATTGGTATTGGGTATTCTTATTGTGTATTGTTTTAGCTGAAAGTTATACATAAACAATTCAACAAAGGTTTTTGCTTAGTAAACTATGTAAAATCCACCAGGTTGCAAATCTAACACATTCAAGTCATTGCTATAAACAAGTAAAAATCCCAGCCATCGTCTATCACACATCTATTTCCGGTTCTATGCCACAGGGGGAGCCGGTGTGCTGTTAATCAGTCGCTGCGTAAGCAATTACTTTTTCTGGAATCCGAACAGCTATCCAAACACAAAAAACATTATGCTATACATAATAATAACCAACAATTTCTAAACCAATTGGCCCACATAAAACCAAACAATAAAATACACAACCCTAAAGTGCATAATGGATATAAAGGTCTCTTCGAAGTCCCCATTCTGCAGCAAGGTGTATTTTCATTTATTTAAAATGTATTTCTGATTTGTTATTTGCTTTATTTATATAGGGTGGCAAAAGAGAGGCATTTATGTGAACTGGTGTGTACAGCACTACATTGAGAATGAAAAATAACCTGTAAGACTGGGGTCCATATAATCCATTGATACATGTATCTTTCACTAAAGATGAATGTCCAAGAAGAAAAGTTTAACTTCCAGTTGCCCAGTGTCTATGTCCGCTTGCCAATTGGTGTTATTAATATTTTTACAAATTAATAATTTATTGTTGAGTGAATTCTATTAGACATTGTAACACTGCAACTATTATTTTGTGAGAACTTATTTTAAGTGTGAACAATAGTAAAAAATATATATAATATACATTTAGATTTTGCAGAGGTGTAATATCCCCTGACATGAACCAGCAAATTAATAATACGCCTGATACTTTAACCTTTGCAAACTCTCGCGATACTACCTGGGGGAAATGGCAGAAGTGTCTTCCTTACTAATCTAAACGATGCACTCTGCTGGAGCGGGGATGGTTTCGGTAATGGAAATAAAGGAACAGAGTTACAGACTAGTTGCCTAGTGATTGTGGAGTGTTTGCTCGCGTTTAAAATTCCCGTGTTATGTCCGTGTATTCGTGGAAGTATTCGGAGTATTCATGTTCTGTACTTAAACATTTTTGGGTGATCTAGGCTAACAACACTGGCTTTCTTGTCAGCGAAGTACAATTATCTTCCCAGAGGGTCATCGTCAACGGCACCCTCTGGTTTTCTGTCATTGTTCAGAAAATGACAGGAGAAAAGATCCGATCCCTACGCAAGGATCATAAACCGAGTAAAGAAGTGGACTTACTGGAACCTGACGAAGAGGCTGCAACTGGGACATTTACTTCAACCAACACTAATATTAAAAGCAAAGCAAGTAAAATATTTAGTAACCACAAGTTGGCCAAATCATCAACACAGCAGCAACATCCGAATCAGCAATCGCAGATAAATGCAAACACTAACACACTCTCAACGGCGGATGTTATCGATGATAACAACAAAAATCCAATTATACGAACTGGCAAAGATTTTCCAGTCCACGAATGTGTGTTCAAAGGGGATGTCCGACGCTTGTCCTCGCTTATTCGAACTCAGAATATTGCTCAGAAAGATATCCATGGTAAGAATCTCATATATATATTTCCATATATCAAGCTGTGGTTACTTGACCCTGAATGCCTTTTTTCTGCAATCAATTTTAGGGGGTTTGTGTTGTTTTACCATTTCCTTGTTTTTATGTTGATACCTAGCCAACTGTCTGCTGCTGATGTTTTGGAACATATCAATTTGAGCATGACCGGAACTTGATCGGTCTTCACTAATAATCCTTTAAATGATTCACACAGTATAAGTATACTGTTAGCCTACTTTGCCGTATTGTTTTACGTTGTTCATAAGTCCCAACCTTAAGTTATGCAGCATCTGATTGAACGATCTTAGGCTGAGACTAAGAGCAGTCACTGTCGACCTGAAGCAACCGCGTACTCTGCGACAGTGCTGGTTCCTCCATAGAATTTGTCACTGGCATTCACGGTTAAATCAAGCCCTATGTTTTTGCCCAAGTCAGAGTTTATACAGGCATGCTTTTATCCTCTGGATGCCTGCCCAGTGATCCCCCCATCTTCTGTAAGACGTTAGTTGGGGCTGGGATTTTTGCTTTTTCAGTAAGATTCTCCTTTTACGTAAGCAATTCTTTTCATACTATTTGTGGAAAACAGTCTTTTTTGGAGTCCCCATATGGTCAAGACTTTGGGTAGCACTTGTTTAAGGTCTAAATCCAGATGGTTGTGTCTTTACTTCTTTAATACAAAATGTTGTTACGCCTGACTACAGTTGTCTTCCTTTCTTGGATGCTTGCTAAATGGAACCCATTGTACACTATTATTAGGCTTACTCCTTTTCAATCTTCAAATGTTTAAACACAAATCTTTCACACTCTATAATTTAGAGATGACAAGTTTACATAAAGCAACAGTTTATTTCAGAATGTTAAATTCAGTTACATTAGTCTGCGTATTTCATGTAATGCACATGCTGTTCAAGGTAAGCCATGTTCTTGTCGTCAATGAGGTTATGCTAATAATGGGTATGGGAAATGATTGAATGTTTCAGCTGACTGTATGCAGGCCAACATATTGGTGTGAGCTCAACCTTTTCTTTTCTCATTTCAGGAAATACACCCCTGCACCTCGCTGTCATGATGGGTCACAAAGGTTGGTAATTCACTGTTTGTTACACTGAGTGTGTTGTCTGTGTGATTGTTGTGGAGACTTTGGTCAGAGATTGCAGTTCAGTTCTTTAAACACCCCAAAGGCTGGATGTTCCTGATGGAAATGGGTTTGCTCTTGCAGGCAGTTTTAATAGTCTCAACTTCAGATTATAACTTCTCAAATGGACTCCATGCTTGAACAGAGTTTACATTATCAAGGCTATTTACTCTTGGAATTAAAAGCTGCATAGTTCTTGCTATCCATTGCTTCTGGTCTTATGATTTAAGGTGGATAAAATGGCACAGTTGGTTCACACACCCTGAGAGACGGAACTTGGCAGTCAGTCTGACTGACTGTACGAATGACTTGAGGTATTTCTGCTATTACTGCAATGTACTGCTGCTGATCATTTGTGTTTCATCTCTGTATAAAGGAAGAGGCACATATGGACACGTCTTGGTTTAATTTTAGACTCTTCAAAGCTAGCTAGTCTTCTCTAAAAAAAAATCTACACCCTGTCTCGTCATTTGTGGTTTGAAGCTGCATTGTGTTTGAAAACGTGTTTACACACCGGGATAAAGCTCTGTAGGTAGTTTCCGTGCAAATTGGAAGTATCATAACTTCTGTTAAGGCTTTGTACAACCATTTAGTATCTTAGTCTTTTTGTGTGGAGTTGTATTGACTCAACCCGAAAACATGCTTCTTTGTAAAATATTCATGCATTGCTCCTTTGTGAATTGATGCCTACATTTAATTTCACTGGGAGACAGTATATGCCATTGAAAAATTCATGAATTTTGTCCCAGGGAGCTTACAGTGTATGATCCAGATGTATGTTCCAACGTGTTCTGAATTCGATAAGAAAGTACATGGAAATCTTGGTGCCGCTTATCAGTATCACAATGGTACCTTCTACGTAACTCAGTGGCTGACATGAATGTTGTAAAATTTTAGAATAGCCCCAGCTAATAGCCCGCCCTATTCTCCAGATATGTATGTTCTGGCTAGACAGGCGATAGCAAAAACATGAGCTCATATTGTGGGTGTGGTCCAGGGATTTCTGTTAGGAAAGTCAGCACTCCTTTCTGTGTGTGTTTTGCATCTGTAGCATACAGTGAATTATAGCCTGTCTGTGATGAGGAGCATGTTGCTGACACTAGTACATGGAAAGTTTGACCACTTATTCCCAATAGAATCAAGATGTACACTGAAGAGAGTCCTTAGGGAGAAGGATTTTATATACATGTTTGATACTGCGCTTTGTGTATGTTTGGAGAGTCGCACTCGTCATAAAGACCCATATTTGTACAGTTGATCTGTAGCAGACAATTTTTAGATATCGATATCTACAGTTCCTTTGTCTTCCCTCTGCATAACTCCATATGAAGCTATGGTCTTAATCTTCAGTTGCAGAGAGAATACCGGATGTGTTGGATGAATTCCCTGTTTGGCATATAAACGGAACAACAAACTGCCTGCATATTTGTCCCAGCTGTTGGGACGATGTTGGACGTCCTTCCTTGTTTTGCGTCTTGTCGAGTTGTGCTTTGCTGGCCCTGAGAGACAAAATGATTGTCCCCCTCAAATCGATTTGTGTGGTTCAGGATGAAATGTTGTATTACCATGTTGTGTATATGGCACTGAGGTAGCAGGTAGTGCTTTACCACTCCGGTACCTCATATAATATGCACACTAACAAGGCATGTTTTCATAAGACAGAGAAATGCCCCCCCAGTATCAGAAACGCAGATGTATGAGAAGATACGTTAATTATCAGGAAGTGCTCGGATAGATCCTCACCAGTGAATGTTACCGTGCCTCCCTCGTGTAAGAAACGATTGAGGGGAAGCGTGACGGACAGGAGTAAGGGGGAGTAAGCCATTTGGGCATTTGCCTGTCTGTAGTCTGGAAGAGCCTGAACTGAGCCCTGGGTGTTTCTGACAAGTGCCATCCAATTAAGTCTAACTCATCCAGCCCTGTCCTGTCCCTGCTCCTGCCTCTGGTGTGTTGTGGGCAGAGCCCCACTTTGTGCGTGCTGGGCTGAGCTGACCATCCGTGGGGACTTTCTTTCATCAATGGATACACAGCTGCTGTAGAGGGAGACTGTGGCAAATTACCTATCAATTACATTTTGAGGTAGTATGTGTTGTATTAGATACATAATTTAAACTATGGGCCCTGTATCTGAAGGCTGATTGCGGTTGTGTTGAAGAATTGAAATGAATCATGAAGGCAGTAGAGGTTGCGATAAGGAGATTTTATGTACGGGTACCATCAGGTTTCACCGATTTTTGAAGTTTTACTGTTCTGGTTCCCTCAGTAGGACTAGCTCATCTTATCGAAGCTAAGGATGGACAAAGTCAGATAGCTCGCTGGGAGTATAAATCCGCAGCACCTGGTTTATGTTTTCCACCCTGCGTGGTGAGATCAAGCCCAGTGGCTGGCCAGCGGAAAGTTATAGATGAGATTATAACGGCATTCTCACAATTTTCACATCGCTAAAACACTGGAACTTTTATGTTGCAAGAGGGTATAACATTTCTCAAAAATAGTGAACTGTGTTTTTTTCAGACGTCACCCCTTTTTAATGTTTCTAAATATGGTGCTGTTTAGAAGGAGTGCATGGAACATTTTCCCATTACTCACACACTTCTGACTATTTGTTTCCTGACAGAAACATGATAGAATGTGCCGATAATCTCCTGTGGGACCTTATGCGTGGCTCTACACACCTTCTTTATTTTAGCTCTGCCCACTTTTCTTCCCTATCCCCCTGCTTAAAACGACAGCTTGTGAGCTATCTTGGTTTAGTTAGAAATTCTCTGAAATGCCAAGCCCTGGTCCTGGGGTTTTGCCAAAGAGACATGCCCTGCCATGCCATGCCTGTCTTCTTGCTTACTCAGGCTTACATAAAGCATTTCTGCTAAATGCTTTGCTTATTACACAATCAGGGAATATGCAGGGAAATATAGGCCAGAGGGGTGAGTGCTGGATGGCTCACGTCACTCAGTTGGGTTCAAGACATGCACTTAGCAGCAATCACCACGGTGACCAGGCTGGCAAACTCTGTTTTATCTATATTACTCTTTCTGATCAGCTGACCTGGACATGGCCGACGAGGCACGGATTATCCCGACACCCGGCCACTACGCTTTTCAGTTTGGCCATGAATGCATTGTCTTTTTTAACAAACATTACAAGATTTAATACTTTTTTTTTTATACTTACTTTGATATAATCTTATGTTAGGCTGTATTAAACAACCTAATACATTCAGAATCTCTTGTTGCATGTTCCCCTTTTTTGGCTTCACATTTGGCTTCACGTTTTCTTCCTCTCACTTTTAAATGCTGGACACTTCAGTAAGATGTGCCTGGACATTTTCTGTAGGTAAACAGAAGATGAGCCCTGTAGAGATTGTCATTGACTTCACAGTCTAAACTATTGGCACCCTTGATAAAGATTAGCAGAGAAGGCTGTATTAAACAAACAACCCAGATTATTAGCTGTATTTAATGCACAACAGATAGTAAATTATATTTCTTTATGGGAGCTTTGTCTGTTTTCCAGATATTTTGTTTTAGGCTAGATGATTCTTGGGATTCTTTGGGAAACCACAGATGTTTATAGAATGTTCAGAAATGTGATAACCCTTAGGCAGGTACATCATGTATTGTGCATTCTCAGAGTTGAGACTTAAATGAGACAGGATACTTCTTGGAGGATTCAATCGCTTGGCTTACATGGTCATCTGATTGACCCACATGATAAAGAAAGCCACAGTAGAGCAGTCATGGCTTTGGTATAATGATTAAAGCCAACTGTTGTGAAATGTTTCTGAACAAGAAGTGATTGAAGTTCCAGCTTTGGCCCATGAAATGGATTGCCTATATGCAGCATTTTCCATTCAGGATATTGTTAAGGTTTTATAAATAGCATTAACATACAACACGTTTGAACAGAGTTCAGTTGTCACTGTTTTATGACAGAAACAACCGTTTCCATTTTGTATATCTGTTGTTGTTGACAAGCTGCCCAGTCAAAGAAGTAGAGTTGCTCTGTGTTTTCCTTTCCTGCTGTGAAACTTGCTGTATGCAGGCTTTTGTTTACTTCCTGGACTTGGACATGGTGTCAAGCAAGAGACCAGAAATCACATTTTCTACAACACTTCATGGTCGTTTGAGTCACATGTTTAGTGTGAATGGTTCTTTGGCGCTGGCTTTTAAAGTCACAAGCCTGTTGGAAAGAATGAGGTAAAATAGTTCAAGAGTTAAGTTTTATTCCTATGTCCCACGCTTTGCTATCTGTCCCTCCACCAGGCTTTAAATAAATGATTGTGTGCTGCAGCAAAGTATTTCCTTACTGTGTAATTCACATTGCAGGCTGTCCACTGAAAGAGCCTAACAGTGGAATGTGTGAGAATCCCTTTAGTTTGAGTTGGCAAAGTATTGCGATACCTTCCTATGAGGGCTTTTTGAAGCTCTGATCGAAATCCGACACTTGCTATTATTATTTTAATTTGAATGGAGTTATATTCGATGTGGCGGAGGGCGTTTAATAATGTAGGACCTATCTGTTTTTATCAGGAAAATAAACGGTTAAAATTGAACCCAGTCCATTCTCGTCATTAATCTTGATGTGCGCACCCGTGTCTGCACGCCAGTACTGACTGCTTTTTGTCCGTGGTCAATCTTTTTCTAATCAGAAAGAGGGGGCAATAAGCACACCAGAGTCCCCACCAGCGCGTCCCACTCCCGGCTGGTGATAGGCACTCATTATAAGTTTGTTCTGTTGGCGATAAGAAGCGATAAGAAGCGAGAGTGACCCCACCAGGTAAAAAAAAAAAGATGTTGAGGCGGTCTTAGAGTTCTGATTTCAGTTCTTGTACTGTCTTTGAAAATACCACTGACTTGAGTCACAACCTGAATTGCCGTCCCCCATCCAGTCCAGGAAGCCGTGACCATTGTTCGGCCTTCAACCTTTTTAGTGACAACCTCACATGACAACCTCACAGGAAACTCTTGGTCCCGAAAGCTTCAGATTCCCCAAAAGTTAGGTCTGCAGCATGGAAGTGAAACCAGACCACTGTGAAGGAATACATTTGTGTCACTTCAGTTTTTGCGGAGTTCCATTTTTGGACACTTTCCCCGGAGAATGGTAGTTAAAAGTCCAAATGAGTGCTCGTTCCAGCACGAACATGGTGTCAAGTTGGAGTTAAAATTAGCTTCTGAGGCCTCGTTTGCCTGTTTAAGGGGTAAGCTCTCTGGCTTTTGAACAAAATACCTTTGAGTCATTACAACCAGGAGCCGACGGGAAGTGTTTTTTGGTGAGAAACATAGCCTACTGTTAACATCTAATAATTCCTGGCTTTTTTCAGGCATTAGGCATTGAAGAAAATGTTACACACAACATGCTTGTTAAAGAATTTAGTGTCAGTGATTTTGTGTCTTTGCCATGCACGAACCATGTCCCTGTCATCAGCACACAAATCAGACTAACCACTGTCAGATTGTCTGTGCAAGCTGAAGGCAGTGCTCTTCCTCTGGCTTTGTCTCACTGTAATGATGTGTAAGGCATTTTCCTTTTTTTTCTTTGTATCACAGAATGTGCCCATCTGCTGCTGGCCCACAATGCACCAGTGAAGGTCAAGAACGCTCAGGGGTGGAGTCCGCTAGCCGAAGCCATCAGTTATGGAGACCGACAAATGAGTGAGCAACTATTCTTTTCCATTAAGGATTTTGGTGTCCGACATTGTACCTGTATTTCTGTGTGGAAGAGGAAACAATGCTCTGTTGGCCCACTCTTAGTTTATGAAACCACACAGTATTGCTACTTAATTGGAGTTGAAGGGGAAGCTTGTTGAGGTGCAAGGATAAAAAAGGGGTTTGACTGGGTTGAGTGGGAGCTGACCTCCAGCAGGAGTGGGGCGGCCATAAAACCTTAGGGGTCACAACCAGTAGCTTGGGTTGGGATGTAGGGTTTAAGCATGGCCTGCTTTGCCATAGGCAAGCACCATGGTTTTTAGGTAGATGTGAGCCTCACCTGGAGTCAGCAGAGGAGCAGCGTGGCATGGTAAAATCTGGGAAAGTTAAACACCAGGCAGGCTACGGCATTCCGAATAGCTTGCAGGGGTTTGATGATGCAAGCTGTGAGCCCAACCAGCCGCGAGTGGCAGCAGTCCAGAGGATGATGACAGCGGCCTGGATTGGTACCTGCGCTGCCCTCCTGTGTGCGGTAAGGTTGTGGTCCTGCAGGGGTGAATCACCGCTGATGTTTTATGGAGAATGTCAGGGATATGTCTGGGTCACTCCTAGGTTCTTTGCGCAATGGGCGGGGGGACAGTTGCCAATTGTGATAGAGTGGTGTTGGAGTGGACCGTCTTTCCCATGAGGAAGTGCCTCTCAGTCTTTTCGGGATTGAGTTTGAGATGGTGGGCTAACATCCAAGCACAGATGTCAGCAAGTCACAGATTCATAATATTGGGAAGACCATGTGAGGATTTGACAGAGCCAAGTGAATTTATGCATAAGGTGACAAAGGTCTCAAACAGAGGCCTGGAGTCTATGATCTGCTAGGGTCTTGGAGGTTCCAACAGAGATAAAATAATTATTGTTCAGCGATGGCAAGTTTAAGCTTGCTTTAGAAAGGAAAGACCGAAGCGATATCTACCTGTAGTTTTTCCTATCTAAGAAGGCCTTCAGAGATGTTTGAGGAATGGAAGAGGGAATGGGGTCGAGGGTGTACGTTGTTATTATGGACAACACAGACATCACAAGTAGACAGGTTCAAATTTGAGCGAGCGGGGGGAGAGCGGTTAACAAGTAGTGTGAGGAAACAGTGGACATAACGGTTTTGCTAAAGATGAGGGAATGTGCTATCATGGGTTTCCTGCTGTTGTAGTTGAGCTGCATAGGGATACCAGAAAGGCAGCCTGTGGTATGTTCATAAGACATAAACTACCGTAACCTGGAGAGCAGGGCACACAATGACTGACCTCTGTAGACTGGACCATCTACATGACAACCAAACCTCCATCTGGTCTGAGTTACTTGGAAACTATTTTCCAAACCGTTAGGATGCTTTTAGAATACCAACAACAGGCCTAACAATTTACACGAAGGAGCAAAAATCTATCAATTGATTATGACATTCGGCTATTTTTCGACTTGTCGGATGATTCACACACCTTCCTTTTGACGCAATATCTGTGTCTTGTGGAGCTCATGCGATCACTATGCCACCTGCACTTGAATGAATCACTTTTATTTCTGGAAGTTGACTCACCTCCTGCAAATCTTGCTGTTTGTAAATGTTGACAGTAGGCGTGCAGGCCTGGCCCTGGAACATGGTTTGGCTTTCCATAAGGAGGCAAAAGGTGTCTGTTTTCCCTGTTCATGATCAATAATGGATAAGCTAGATAACAAGGTTAGTCTTACAAAGCACTGGCCTGTGTTTCTAAAGCCTTTGTATGTTCATAAGTTCTCTGGTTCCGTTCGGGAAGTGGGAGCGGTCTGTGTTTATCTGAAAACATCTAAGTCAGGCTGAACTTTTAAGTTAATAAAACCTGTTTAAAAGCTGCTGATATCACACTTTTTAGAAAGGTTTTGGTCCGGCCTTTTTCTACGATTCTATTAAGACCAGACTGGTGCTGATTTGATTTATTAGTTTATCTGCAAAATGTTAAATTGAAGAGAGCATATATTATGTCAGGAAAGGAACTGGGTAATATGATTGTTGTCCTGTTAATATCTGGCCACATGCTTTCTTCAGCCTCTTCAAGAAGCACAGGTTAAGCCTTTTTATATACAGAATGCGGCGTTGAGCATCCAGGAGATGTCCTCAGGGAGGACCTAGGATTTTGAAGCCGGACACACCCACCACCTCAGAGCCATTGATGAGAATTGGGGTGTGATTGCAGCTTTTAGACTTCCTGTAATCCGCAATGAGCTCCTTGGTTTTCTTTGCGTTGAGGGCCAGGTTGTTGACAGCACACCATGCCACCAGGCACTTGACCTCCTTCTTGTAGACTGACTCGTCATTGTCACCGATCAGGCCTACCACCATGATGTTATCTGTGAACTTGACGATGGTGTTGGAACTGTGTCCAGGAACGTAGTGGAAGAGTGAAGAGGGAGTACAGGAGAGGGCTCAGCACACAGCCTTGTGGAACACCAGTGTTCAAGGTCAGGGGGGAGGAGGTGAAATTGGCAGACTGAGCTTTGTTGGTTAGGAAGTCCAAAGTCCAGTTGTAGAGCTGATCCCGAGGTCATGGAGTTTGTTGACCAGCCTAGAGGGGAAAACATTTGAGGACATGTGAGGTGTCTGTTTGTCCAGCTAGACACTAATGTATTTGTCCTTGCTCAGTTGTTATTGGGACAGAATACACACATTCTACAAAGTTGATATACAATTATATACAGTGGGTAGTGAGCATATAGGATAATGGGACATGAGGGATGAGTTTATGAAATATTCCAGTATCTGTCTGGGGTTGAGTTTGGGTGAAGTATTGCTCATCGATTTAGTTTAACATGTAGGTGTCTGGATGTGGTGACCATGGTCTCGTTAGTCCCGGTGGGAAAGGTGAGGGTCACTGCTCATGAGAAGAAACTGCTGGGTTGTTCGGCACTTAGCTGGCCTGAGGATCATTTGAGTAACGGGCTGGGGCTGAGGATCATTTGAGTAACGGGCTGGGGCTGAGGATCATTTGAGTAACGGGCTGGGGCTGAGGATCATTTGAGTAACAGGGCTGGGGCTGAGGATCATTTTGGTAACGGGCTGGGGCTGAGGATCATTTGAGTAACGGGCTGGGGCTGAGGATCATTTGAGTAACGGGCTGGGGCTGAGGATCATTTGAGTAACGGGCTGAGGCTGAGGATCATTTGAGTAACAAGGCTGGGGCTGAGGATCATTTGAGTAACAGGGCTGGGGCTGAGGATCATTTGAGTAACAGGCTGGGGCTGAGGATCATTTCTGGAACTGTGAGTGACGGGGCTGGAAGCGGGAGAACCATGATCGGCCTGCTTACTTCCTGGCCCTGGGGTCATGTAGGCCGTCCATGGAGGTGTCACACCGTTCCACGTCCTGTGGGCTGATCAGTGTCTTGCGCTGGCAGACACAGACTTGATTTAGACAGTGGATGGAGCTAGATCAGTATCATGTAGAATTAACATAATGACTGTTATCATGTAAAAAAATCTTTCTTCTCCAATGATAATCACATGAAAGCTGTTAGATGACTAATTTACAGGGCTGACATGCATCCCTAAGTGCTCCCATCAATCACTTAGATGCTTATGAAATACTTCAAAAGCTGGCCCTGCTTTTGTGTGGGCTAAATGTCTATGGGGCTTTTTACTGTCCAGCGTCCCGCTGGGTACTTACGATGACATTTGCTGGAGATATTTTTTCCCATCAGACCCCAGTGCAAATAGAAGTGATTTGTCCCACAGCCAATGACGTGACTGCTGGACCAGAAAACTAGGGCGCCCACCCATTCCTTGCTCTGTCTGGAACTGTCTGCTTAGCCTAGCTTAGCCTAGTCTGGGAGTTAGCCTTGCAGAACTAGCCATCACTTTGTTTTAAGCCAAAAACGAGTAGATGCTTCATCTGCGGTCATGCCTGGGGCTGCTGTGCTTTCCCAGCCTTCATCTTTAGTCTCATGTCATCTCCCCGCGCTACTCGAGAAACTCGCCGACAGACGTAGTATTTTCCGGTTGATGTATTTTCAAGGCACTTCCGTGCTTTATTTGACAGGACAGTGTGGCGAGATGAAGGACCGCGTTTCAGTTGAAAGAGCAGCGGGATGGATTTGAACCCGCAGTGCGGAGTGTCTTTCATTGGCGCTGGCTCAGGACACCGGACCAGCTGAGAACACGTAGTGGATGGTTCAGCATTAATAATACATGATTTATCATCAACACAACCCTTTCAAACAGGAAATTGGGCTATTATGTTGCTTTTATGCAATTATGTCTATATCCCTCCTCAGACCACTTTCAGAAAAGGATCACAGCAGAATAGCCCCGCTGCGGTCTGAGGGAATGAGGTTGGCTAGCCCTACGGGGGAGGTCCGGCGTTAAGCCCCCTTTTGCCTGGTTCATGTACGCTGGGTGGTCTGTGGGCAGATGGTGCGTTAGTCCCCCCGCCCCGCCCCCCTCCCCTTTCGAGGGCCGATAAGGATCAGCAGGCGTCCACATCCGGAACCTGTCGCCCCTCATTAGACAGCCGGGCCTGAGGAGGCCAGAGACATGCCTCGCCCCGAAACACAGACCTACGCACAGCAGGAGATCAACCCAGCCGGGTGTGTGTGTGTGTGTGTGTGTGAGAACCGGGCCCCTGGAGCCTAGTTTCATTAGCAGCAACACTACCTTTGTTTTGCTCCTGGTGTTTGTGGGAGATCAGATAAAGTAGACCTGTGTTGACCTTTGAATTGCCAGCTGTGGGATTTGGTGGAGATATTTAGCCTCTGCTAAATATATTTAACCTCTGTCTCTGTATTTGAAGCAGCCAAAGGAAACATTGATTTGTCTGTGATATTCATGATTCCTTTTATTGGAAATGGTGGGTTTCACCTAAAGGCATTTTATAGAAGGATTGCACACACTGTGCTAATGTCCCACTGTCCTGATGTCTTCCATAGCTGCCATTAGCTGTTGTTTACCAACTCTTTTCAATACCATGAAACAGTGTTTGTCAGGACTAGGCTGTTTGAAAACAAACAAGCTCATTTAAGCCAAGAATTAGGCTGATGGCTTGTTAAGTGGAACTGTCTTCATGGTTTAAAGTCACTGTTCTGTTCGTACTCCCTTGGGTCATTAAAAAGCTTGTGGATGATCTCATTAACTGTCACAATATGTTCTTGACAATATGTTCTCCTGAACTCTTCTCTTTGAACTTCCTGGATTATATGTGATCCCTTCTAGGGTTGGAGCCTAATGGGTGGGTGGCTGTGAACACCTGTTCTGCTATTTATCTTTGGTCAACGTGGTGTAGTTGTATCTCAGTAATTAACATTTCCCCCACAGAAAAGGTGCCTATGGCTGTTTTCATGTAAGGGAACCATCAGTGCCAATATGTGAAGGTTATACAAGCATCACAAATTTGGCGCCAAATTTAAGCTATATATTTTGGAACAGTTAAGTTGTAGATTATGTTAAACCATTTTCCGTGTTGACAAACATTTTGATTAATTGCCTTTGGATTTTGGTTTAGCAAGTTGAAAAACTGTCTCCCAAGTTAAGTTTTTAAAGGTATTGAAAATAATGCCCCCTGTCGCTCTACTCTGACTGTCTGTCAACTCTGGACTGGTCCATCTTTTAGGCATGTCTTTCTTCTTTTTAAATGTGAAGAGACAGGGAATGAAACAGTGCCAGTATTCTGTGCCCTGGAGGGTGTTTATTAACAAAGTGGATGACTCGAGGAGTAAGCCACACAAAAACACCTGCAGGGCGGGATACAGCATCCCTCTCTTCTTTTAGTCCTGCTGCCACTAGGTGCTTACACGGGGGACCTTTTATGCTCCTCTTCATGAAGCCTGATTGGGACAGGGGTGCCTCGTCACGCGGTAGCAGGCAAACAGTGGTTTTCGATTTTATTTATAATTTATAATTAATTTGGATAATTTTTTTGAGGTTCTCTTTTTGACTTCCAGCATTATTGATGTAATACCCTAAATAAATCTGTTTTGATTTCGTGCTGTAGGTTTCTCGTATCGCATGTTGTGATGACCTCACCCCTTTGTCTCTGTCAGTCACAGCGCTACTGAGGAAGCTAAAACAGCAGTCCAGGGAGAGCGTGGAGGACAAGAGGCCAAAACTGCTGAATGCTCTCAAAGAGGTAAGGAGGTTGCCCCCCCCGCCCCCCTTACTTATTTAGTCCCTCTGAATTCTCATATCTAATACAGATATGAAGGTTGATAAATCATTCATCCCAGACCTCGTCCCTACCCTCTTCCCTGTCCTCCGCTTCCCATCATCCCCTTCCCATCATTCTCCTCTAGTGTAATGAAGCATGGAGGCTGTGTACTGGCTCCAGATATATGTCAGCAGAGTCCATCAGTCACGCACACAGAAACACACAGACGCAGGCGTTCTCTCTCGGTTGCCCTCAGTCAAACACTTTCTACTGTCATCATAAAAAGCAGTCCCAAACCTCAGCCTGCAGTGAATATTCCTTGCCTTGTGGCTGCCTCCTCAGTCGATATCCTGACAGGCAGCAAAATGGGCCCGGGGGTATGGGGGAGGAGAGTAAGGTGACATTCTCACAACAATTCTAGCAAAGCTCCCTGGTTGCGTGATGCGGGACAAGACAGATGATTCGGCTCCACGCACGCACGCACGATGCACACACAGATACACACACACACAGATACACACACACACACACACACACACACACA
>JACXGJ010002343.1:0-38074 GCA_016801105.1 Esox niger | reverse complement strand
CAGGATTTCATCCACCCAGCCATGCCCCAGGCCTAGATCACTAGAGGTTTTCATTTCCTGTTAGTACCTGGGATGAGGCGGGCCAGCTGTCTCTTCTTCGGTCATTTAGAATTACCCATTAGATCATAAACTAATTGAAGAAAATGAGTCTCGACAGTGCTTGATATGGTAATGTTTATCAAATATTCCTGTTAGTTACAATCCCTGGAGGTCTTCTGTGATCATATTGCTGTTTTTTTTCTTTCTCCAGCTGGGAGACTTTTACTTGGAGCTTCATTGGGACTTTCAAAGCTGGGGTGAGTTTTTTGTTGATGTAAATTAAATACAAATATATGGGAAAATGACCTTGTCAATATATGGGAAAATGACCTAGTTCCCACTTAGTTGACGCTAGTCACTACTAATGTTTCTTTGCTTTGTTCAACATGGAATCTACTTAGATTACAGTTGATATAGAAATACTGGAATGTTAATGTAGTAACATCTGTAAGAGCGGGCGTCCAAGAGTTCTTTCGACAATGTTTAAAATTCTGAGGTCATCTTGTGAAGGGAGTGGCCTTCCGGTCTTCAAACTGACCTGACAGATCCTCCCCCTGGTGGTGACTGTAATTCATTACAACAACCCCACCAGCAGCATTACTAAGGTATATGAACATTTCCATCAAGGGTGTCAAACTAGTTCAGCCTTTTACTTTTTCAGATTTTTTTCCCCCGCTTTCGTGATATCCACTTTCTGAGTAAGGCCCTGCTTCATTGCAACAACTCCCAACCGACTTGGGACAGTGTCTCTTTCATCATCTGTCCGTGTCTCTTTTGAAGCACACCCAATACCGCTCTTGTTGTCATCACACTGCTCATTAAACTAGGATGTTTATACCAGAATCCTAACATGCTGGATGGAATGCACTCTCTGCCCTCAATTAAGCTCACAGACGCCAAAGCTGCAGCAGTGAGTCGCTAGGGTGCGACCAGGCAAAGCAACCACGTTCCATTACTAACCCCTGGAAGCCTGACTATGCTTGCGTTTCTTTTACATTCATTGATCTTCTTACCGTTCCATTGAATTCATTATAAAAATCCTATATTAATTTGGCTGTAGAGAGCAGGTTAGAAGTGTTTTGACATGGTTTGTTAAATATTGATTTGCTTGTAAAGCTTATGAGCCAGTTCACTGTAGTGGAAAACAGTTCATGATTGTTTGAGTCTGACTTGGTAATGTTTGACAGGGGTTTGGTGGCCCACATTTTTTTGGGGGAGATGCCATCCCTTTGGAACTGTTCTGGCACGTAAGACACCACAGAACGTTTATATAGAAATAAAATATAATATGGCCGCTCTATTAATTCTGTTTCTTCGTGCAAAGTTCTGAACATTTCACCTCACAGAGCACACCCGTGTTATTTACTGCACATTGAAATGCCAGGGCCCCTCAAGCCCTATTCAATATGCTCATGGTAGAACAGTCTCAAATCCATTGTCCAGTTGGTAACAGTCCAGATCAGAAGAGGTCAGAGGGAATTGATTTCCTCTCAGAGAGGTGCATTGAATGCCCATGGCTATTCGTATAGATGCTAGCATACCTACATGTGCAAAGGTATGTTTTTATTTATGGTTCCATTAATGAAGGCAGGTCATCCATGCCTTGAGGCAGCTAAGGATCCCAGAGCCAACCCACACCACCGCGCGTCACCGTCGGCGTCAGTTTGTCACAGTGGAATGCAGCGTGGGTTTTTTGACAAGCCGGATGGGACCGGTGTCGTCTGCTCTCTGTGTCAGATCGTTCTGAAAGAGAATGTCTGGCCATTTGACTGTGAGCTGAAGCTGAAGGGCACCTGGATCCCGCAGCGAGTGAATGGTAATCATCGAATGTCTGACTAGCAGCCGTCCTGGGTGTCGGATCTGTCTGAGCTGCTCTTTTTGTAGCACCAATCTGCCCCACACTGACTAGCTTCAAGACTTGACGTTAACGCTTGCAGATGGCTGGCTAGGAAGCCCAATGTTTGTCAACCTTGTTTCTGGAGAGCTGCAGGTTAGGTTTTTTTATTTTATTTATGCTGTTGAAGCAGATGAGTGGGGTGCTTGTTACCTCTGCTGTAGCCTAGTAACAGTATCCAGAAGGTCAAATGAACAACTAAAGTATATGAGTGAAGCAATTGCAGCAGTGAAGCAACTTGCAATATCGTCACATTGCAAGTCACTACAAACAAGGTTTTGTTAATGAACGGCATATCCCTAAAACTGAGCTAATTCAGCAATTCAGGGATTGACTAAATTCGACACACCTGGCTTTCCCAGATGTTTGCATCACATTACTGAATCCCTGACGCTCTCTAGGGTTCCTATCACTTGCCCTAGGGCAATGCAAATTGGCCAGTATTGCCTGGGGAGCAGCAGGTACCAAATCTGTCAGGAGTTGCAATGAGACAGAGCAGTTCACGCTCAGAAAACAGCAAATGTAGATACGTTTGAAGCTGTTCTGCATGGGAGAGTTCAAGTTTCAAGGTCTGTTTGTCAGATACACCGAACAACTCGGCGTCATCCTGCACAATGAAATTCTTCTGACATGGCCCCTGAGATCAACGTAGTGAGAGTTAAGAAGAAAAAACAATAAGCAAAAATATAGACAGACAAAAACTAATACTAAAATAAAGCAACAATATACATAACACTGTACACTAGCAGCAGTTTACACTAGCAGAGTTCTTTAAAATAGCAGCAGACTGGGTAGTAGTATTGAACATTTAGATATGAGTGTAATAAGCTTATGAATACACAGCAAAAATATAGCAAGAAGATAAATCAATAATATGCATAACACTGTACATAGCAGCAGTTATGTAAAATGAGTACTGTTAGCTAGCAGCAATATTGGATGTAGTATTGAATATTGTAGATGTGGCAAGTAAGACAGTAATATACATGAAAGTGTAAACTCACATCAGTTTTGAAAGAGTAGGATGGGGAATATGAACAGTATGGTAGAAGTATTGAATATTATAGATGCATATGAGTGCAATATGCTTATGAATGGTACAAGCAAAGGAATATTCTGATGCCCATAAAAAATATGTGAAAGGACATCAGAGCGTCTGGAGGGTTTGTGTATGATCAGTATGGACATGGATCAGTGTTGCTGGGCCACATTGATTCAATGTGAGAGACTAATCGGGACCTACAGGATTTGGTTGCAGTCCTTGGCAATTACTTTTTCACACAGTGGCACTGGGTGTTTAATAACTAATAACTGTCATTGGTTTGTACTTTGGTTTGTACTTTTCATTAAGTGGGATTTCTAAACATATGCCCATCTGTATCCCTATGTCTTCTACCCATGGTGCAGTGCCTTTGCTGTCCCGAATCTTGCCTTCTGACGCGTGTAAGATCTACAAACAGGGCATCAATATCAGGTAAGTGAAGAATCCCTGGTGTTTGTGATGTTGTAACAGTGAGATAAGCTGTGAGATAAGATTAGATCGTAGAAGCTAATTATCATGTTGATTAATGGGCTGTGGGTATAAACCGTTTTTACACTATGCTAGTTTTTTCTAGCTGAAAAAGACCTGTGGCCAGATTTGTGTCCGGGATAAATAAATGTGAGCAGGTGGTTCGGCTACTTCATCTGGGTTCACCACACACAGAGTGACGATTATTTCCCCGCATCTCTGAATTGATTCACTGAGCATCAGCTATCTTGAGCCTTGTCTGGAGCCAAATGGTTTCTGATTTAGCTGTTTTATCATTATATTAGCATAGTGTTCTGATATTTGCCCCCATGGACTAACCCAGGGACCACATCGGTCCAGCATCTGTTCCTAGCTGGGAGCACCGCCCTCAGTCTTTTGTATTATAACGGGCAACGTGGAAAGGTGAAACCCACGAGAAAGCTCTTCATTCGAGTACTTTCAGGTTTTAGGAAGCCTTTCAGCTGAGTGGAAATGCCTGGCTTTTTCAAGTCCGTTCTGTCCCACTTCGCGGGGCTGCTGTAACGCCTGCCCCAACACGATTGCTGACGACGGGCACGGTTAACTGGAGTGTGAAATCGGTTCTCACCCTACTGTGACTGTGTAGCATCGCATCTGTTTGCACATGCATTATCTCAATGTTCCCTCCAAATAATCTCACTTAAATAGAGAGCCCCGGCACGTCCTCTCACCCCAGCCCCATCATACCCAGATACCGGAGCTGTTATAATTGGCACAGCGCAGAGTTGTCAAATTAAATTATCCCTCATCTAGCAGCAAACTGGATTCACCAGTCGGGGTGTATAGGATACAGTAAGGTTTTGTGGCTTTGACGTGTTGGCAGGCTGGCTAATGTATGCTGTGCTGCTGAGCTTCACAAGCCTCCGTGTTCAGTGAGAAGAAGCCAGGTTCAGACTGTGTTGTTCAAAGCGGCCTTTATTTCACCACACACAGTTCTGGCATACTATGACACATACACACTAATTACAGAGTTTGTTACAGGTTGCTAGGTTACCTGCTTCACAAATTGCCTACCTTTTCTACATTGCTCTAAATCTGTCAGACTCTGGAGATTCAGGACAAATCATTCCCAGACACATGAACATGTGCCTTTAGTTAGTTCAGTTTATTAAGTTTACTGTGTTAAGTTTAGTTTAATAGCTTTGTTTACTTTATTTGAGTGCATATTGCACTTTATTTTGGGCGATTTGCTGCCATTTTCTTTGCTTGATAAAGACGCCAAGGCTGGGCCATGTAAGATCTTAAATATTTTATAAGGTTTTCCCAGTTGAAGTTTGTTACTGTAGTCCTGTTTGTTGTCCCCCTTTAACGGCAGGCCTGATTTGAAATGCCAGCGGTGAGAAGAGAGGGACTGAGGCAGAACTTAATTTACATTCCAATTGTCGAACTTCTCCGCTCTGTCACTCTCCTTTTTTTGTCTATTCAGCAGTTCAGCTATTCTCTTTGTAGTCACATCTCATTCCTTCTACTTTGTGAAACAAATGTACGTTTCTTGTCACCCATGTCAACGATTAATGCAGAAGCTGACTTTGAGCTTTCAGAAACCAAGTTTAAATGATTAAACCTTCCTTGAGAAAAAGCTTTCCTTATATGCCGTATATTGCCTGGTAATAAAGAAGTGTCCTTGTAGTCTATGTGTCCTATCTCCCTTTCTCTGCTTTTCTGTCATCTGTTGGTTTCTGGTTTCTTCTTTCAGTAGTCAGTTTTTTTGAACGGTGCAAAGCGGCTGCCCTTGATGTTTTTCTTCCTGTTTGGTCCAGACTGGACACCACCCTCATAGACTTCACAGACATGAAGTGTCAACGTGGTGACCTTAGCTTTATCTTCATCGGTGACGCCATTCCCTCTGAGTCCTTTGTGGTGCTGGATAATGAACAGAAGGTGTACCAGCGGATACACCACGAGGTGAGACACACGCAAATGCACACACACACACACACACACACACACACACACACACACACACACACACACACACACACACACACACACACACACACACTGAAACAGCAATGGCCCTCACTGTCTTGTATTCTGCTTTTCAAAATGATGCACACACAGTTGTTTCTGAGGCCTGTCTGTGGAGTGTGAGGGATGGGCATGCTCAACTATTGGCTTGTGGCTCCTTGTCTTCCAGGAATCAGAGATGGAGACAGAGGAGGAGGTGGACATCCTAATGAGTAGCGATGTTTACTCTGCCACACTCTCCACCAAGTCTATCACCTTCTCCAGGGCCCAGACCGGCTGGCTGTTCCGAGAGGACAAAACGGTTGGTCGAAACATCTGTTGCTTTTTTTTAAAATCCAAAAACTATCTCAGAATGTGACCTCTGCTAATCTTTGGTAAATTCCAGTTATTCAGTGCAGTACAGGACATTGCGATAAAAGAATAAATAAATACATTTCCTGTTCTTTACATTAAAATAAAATAATACAAACGATAATTACACATGGGATTTTAAGTGACAGGGTACAGGAAGCAAAAACTTCAAGTGGGGTGACATTGAAACAATAAAGGAAGCTCATCCGTGTTGACTGTGACATGAGGAGCTTTGAGATGAACAGAGGAAGGTTTGGGAGGTGGATTTACACACCTTGTGGAGATTGAGGATGAGCTCACCCAAAAGTCAGACCTTCTAAGGATGTGCAGTCAGACCTTCTAAGGATGTGCAGTCAGACCTTCTAAGGATGTGCAGTCAGACCTTCTAAGGATGTGCAGTCAAACCTAATGATGTGCAATCAGACCTAAGGATGTGCAGTCAGACCTAAGTATGTGCAGTCAGACCTTCCAAGGATGTGCAGTCAGACCTAAGGATGTGCAGTCAGACCTTCCAAGGATGTGCACCTGGCTGTGAGACATCCGTACGATGGGTAACACTGGGAGAAGTGTAGATACAGGCAGCCAAGTCAGTAATATTATCCAGATCACCGTACAAAACCCTAAGATATATCCCAAAGGGGAGATAAGCTGGCAGGTAGTTATAATCCAGAAGGCTGGTGTCCAAAACACTTGACTAAGTGGTAGGTATCCCAAATACCTGTGGGGAAAACAGTGTCCAAGGATGACAATTCAGCAGGCAGACAAGCTATTTCAAAATCTTGGTTCTTTCCCTCCCTGATAGAAATCTATTGGTAGAGTTCACATGAAAACAGTGCGTAAAGCAATTCTAACGCTTGAAGTATGCAAGTGTCAGCAGGCAACACAAAGTAAAACTGTTGGGCAAGTAATCCTGTAATCAGAAGCAAATCGATCAATGCTGAATAGCAGAAAATATCAATGTTTTGAGAGGAAAAGTGGCAGCGAAGTGTGCTGTCACAACCTGGAAGACAAAGTTAGAAGGCAACAGAGAAACTAACAGAAAGTGGTTGTGTTTGCAAAGACTCTTCGTAGAGCAACACATGTTCAAATGAGTGCAGGTGTATGGGAACTGTCTTTAAGGGAAAAAGTTACTTAGATTTTTTATTTTGTTTTTTTCCCCCTTTCACATCAAGGAGCGTGTGGGAAATTTCATGGCAGATTTCTACTCCGTGAACGGGCTGGTGCTGGAGTCAAGGAAGCGTCGGGAGCACTTAAGTGAGGAGGACATCCTGAGAAATAAGGCTCTAATGGAGAGTCTCAGCAAAGGAGGAAACCTCATTGAGCAGAACTATGAGGTGAGGTACCTGGCCCTTAGGCTGTGTAAGCTGTATGGCCACAATGCCAACAATATGCTAGCCCAGTTTTTGCTGCAAGCTCATCATTCCAGTCGCTGTGGCTGTTTCACTCCCCGTGGGCATTTCACCAAAGCACAGTTACTTAATTTACTAATTACTATTATTAGCAATGATGCAATTGTATCATTAAAACACGTTCTATAAAGAGAACTTGAATTAGGCAGTAGAATCTACTTCCTCTGTATTGGTCTACCAATACACCATAACTTCCGGAATTCCATAGAAAAGTGCACTTTCCTTGGTACCAGTAAATAAACTACAATAGATGGTAATTTCCTTTTGACATGCAAATTATTTTCAATCGTGGTTACATTGCATAAACAATAACATGAACGCGTTTTTCAGTAGAAATACTAATTCATGCTTCCCACTAAATCTAAAATTTGATTTGTAAATAGCATGTCCAGGGCCTCTAATTGGATTAATATAAATGTACACACTATTGTTCAAACGTTTGGGATGACTTAGAAATGTCATTTCGTCAAAGAATCCTCCATTTGCAGCAGTTGCAGACCTTTAGCATTGTAGTTGTCAATTTGTTGAGGTAATCGGAAGAGATTTCCCCCATGCTTCTTGAAGCACCGCCCACAAGTTGGATTGGTCTAAGGGGCCCTTCTGAAGTACCATACGGTCAAACAACTCAATAGGGTTGAGATCCGGTGACTGTGCCGGCCACACCATTATAGACAGAATACCAGCTGACTAGTTTTTCACTTAAAATGTATTGCATAGTTTGGAGCTGTGCTTTGGGTCACTGTCCTTTTGTAGGAGGAAATTTGCTAATCAATCGCCATCCACAGGGTATGGCATGGTGTTGTAAAGTGATAGCCTTTCTTCTTCAAAATCCTTATCATCCTGTACAAATCTCCCACTTCACAACCACCAATGCACCCCCAGACCATCACATTGCCTCCACCATGCTTTACAGATGACATCAAGCACTCCTCCCTCATCTTTTCTTTGTGATCCAAACACATCAAACTTACATTTGTCTGTCCATAACACTTTTTTTGCTATCTTTCTCTATCCAGTGTCTATGTTCTTTTGCTGAATAGCAAAGAACATAGACCCACAATTGCTGATGCTTCCGATACTCAACTAGTCTAAAGAATGTCAACTGTATTGTTTCCTTAGTCAGCACAATAGTTTTCATTTGTGCTATCATAATCTCTAATGATACCTGTTGCCTTTTTAAAATTATTAACTTGGATAAGCAAATACAACATGCTATTGGAACACAGGACTGATGGTTGCTGATAATGGGCCTCTATACACCTATGTAGATATTCTATTAAAAGTTTCCAGCATCAATAATAATTTACAACATTAATGATGTCTACTGTGTTTCTTATCAATTTGATGTTATTTTAATGGACAAACAGATTTGTAAAAACAAGGACATTTCTAAGTGACCCCCAACTTTTGAAGTGTGTGGGTGTGTGTCGCAAACACCCAAGTAAACCCATATCTGAAACCGGACCAGACACATTTGATGTGTAACCCGTCTTCATGGTTGAACTGGAAATACTGTACTTGGATTCCTCACCCACTTTATTTAGTTTTAAGTTGTTTGTTTTGCACATACTGTCTGTCTGAATAAAAATAAAAATGTGTGTACTCTTGCCCCCCCTTCTCCACCCTTGAGTATGAATAGAAGGAACATCACCCCCCTCTAGTGGTGGAAGCTCGCCTGCTAGCACACAGTGCTTTACCTCTTTTTGGCCCTCTAGATCATTCCAGAGCCCTGGTCTAAGCACTGAACATAAAGCCACAATACAGAAAAGTCACTACTTCACAATGCTCAATAGATGCCTTTCGGCTTCTCTGTTGTTTCTGTTAGCCCTGTCCTGTTGTGAAAGTGGATTTTGTGTTGTTGTGTCCTATGGTATTTCATTTCTATGGTATTGTTCTCCTTGAACAGTGGTGGTAAATGCATTCAAGCGTTTTCATCTCTTGTCCAACGTCTGCATTTGCTGTTTATTTTTAGTTGGCATTAAAACCGGTGAGCAGGTGTAAAGGTCAGGTCAACTCAGTATTGAAAAGCTGGGAGATACTGCCTACACATGCCTTTGTGCTTCCCTCCATGCCTGTTCAAGTTTGAGGCAGCAGCTAGCCTAGCTATTGGAGCTTTGGACCAGTAATCAAATCCCCAAGCTCCCCTTGAGCAAGGGATCTCATCCTAATGGCTATGGGGTCACCATGGATCCTTCTGCAAGGTGTCTCAGTAGGAGATGTGATAATATTTTTTTGTTTTTGTAAATACTTGTCTTTGTCTGAAATAGAATATGTACCGTGCCTTGCAACATCATTCAGACCACTGACAGATGTTTCAAATTGCTGAATGACAAATCGTACATTGATCCTTTTTTCGAAAGACTAAATCTTGAAATCTTTTATATTTTTGGTTAATATTGGTTTATTGTAGGGACATATTTGTAAGAAAAAGTTAATACTGAAATGGGTCAATTAGGCGGTTTAACGCCTATGCTACGGAAGACCCCAGTTTACACGCTTGAAAATATTGCCCCAACGAGAACAGAATTAGCTTACAAGTGCACCATTTGTGAACTGTTAAAGCTGCTGTCACATTTTCTGGATTTAAACCAACCCGTTGAAGGATCATTGGCCAGGTTGTTAATCTGAAGGAAAATTTAAAACGAAGAGCATTTTTCTGAAATCAGAGATAAAGAAATGTGTATATTAATATAAATCAGTACATAGTGATGTTCAGATGTTTGGAGATGCAAATGAGTGCAGTTGAATTATTAATCAAGAAGTGCAAGATGCTTCACACCAGCCAGTCACTGCAAAGAAAAGGCTGTCCCTATAAAGGCAGTGCTCAAACAATAAGTGACTGAGTGGCCAACAATCAATTTGAAGGAGCTACAGAGTTCAGTGACGCGGAGTGGAGAAATAGTACACCAGTCTGCATAAGACTGGCCTGAATGGGAGGGTGGCTAAAAAGAACCAAATGTTAATCAAAAAGTACCATCTGAAAGCATGACAGTGACCCAGCTGTGATGAGGGAATAGGTTTTGTGGTCTGATTTCACCAAGATGCATTTTGGACCAAACAGAATGTGTGTGGTGCAAACCTTGCACTGCCCATGCCTGAAGACACACAATCCCCACAGTGAAGTATGTTGGGATGCCTCTCAATTACAGGGAATGGGCGTCTTGTTTAAATTAAAGGAAGAGTGGATGGAGCAAATCACAGGGACATACTGCAAGAGAACCTGCCTCGGTTCGTTAGGAAATTCCCCTTTCATCAAGAGAATGATCCCAGTCACGGAGGCCAACGGAACATTGGCTAAAGAATGACAAGGTGAATGTCCTACACTGACCCAGTCAAAGTCCTGATTTAAAATCCATCAATAATGTCTGTCTATCTTTGACAATTGCGGTCCAAACACTGTCTAACCAACTTAAACAACCTGGAGCAAATCTGCCAAGAAATCTCCGACACTGTGCAAAGCTGGTACCAACTTTTCCCAAAAGATTAAAGCCGTAATAACTATGGCAGTTCTTACAAATATTTATGTTTTCATATTGAATACTTATTACAAATATTTCCCAACTTAAAACCAATGCCGCCTTGCAATAATTGATTTTGAGATTCAGTGTTGTTATAAAAGTGATAAACAACTAATATGACAGGTTTGATTTGCGGCCTGGATACATTTTGCAAGGCGCTGTATACAGTCGCTGTAACTGTTTCCAGAGGTAGGTTAAAGGAAAATAACAGGTTGAGTGTGGGAGAGCGGTGCTGGGACATTCTGTTTACTCCAGCGGCGGTGCATAGCAGAGCGGGTCAGTGTGGCGCCTGGGGACACCAATAGCAAGCGCAGGGGGGTTAGAACAGGGCTCTGTACTATTGACTATGTGGATGAAGGCTAAAACCCCTGGTGCCGCAGAGTGACGGGGGGGCACGGCCGACAGACTGACCGGCATACCAGGAGATCACTGGCCAGAGACTGTGTACTCTGTCTGCTTGACAAAAACAAGTGTGTTGAGAGCAGGAGGCATGCAGGCCAACGCCCATCTCTGGGCCACAGCATGTGTTTCGGAACATGACGACCCACCACTGCTCCTGGTGGCACAGCGATAATAACATGGTTCAGGATCCATTTTAAATGTCGGGATACCGACAGTATCATGCGGTGCCAGGTGATGCCTTTCATCTCATGAAGTAGGCCATATTACTTTAATACAGATACCTCTCAATAAACTACTATCATATCACAGTCACCCATAGTCAAAGGTCAGTTAAAAAGACAGTTTGGTAAATGTATAGGTGTGCATGCATATTTATGAATATTTGACAGTTGGTGTCCTCAATATTATGGCCAAACAGAATTTGGATTGTGTATTGTTGAAATATATTTTGTGATGTATTTTCCTAGCCATTGGGCATACATTTCTTGTTGCTCTGGGATTTTATGATCGGTATCTGTATACGCACTTTGTGACAACTGATATAAAACGATTTATAAAATATATTGAATATGTTAGTGTGTGCCATTTGTAATTGTACTTTGAATACATTAGTTTGGGAATTAGATATTTAGCTTTATTATTTATTTCCAATGCATTTGTGTTTTAAACGTGTATGCAGTTTTTTCGGTGTTGGTTCCCAAAGACCTAGTCGAGGTGCTGCTGACAAGGCTAGTGTCGAGTTGGAACGCTGTTAAATCAAGTGTTCCAGGTGGTCATTATGATGTGCTTGGGCCCTCTAGTGACCCAAATGTGGTTGTACATTCTGCATCTTATTGATCTCTGGTAAATACTGGCAAGATTTTACCAAATACTTGTGTTTTATTTCATTTTTTTTAATGAGAAAATACTTCTAGGACAACATCCTAAAAAAGCAACTATCTTGAAAATGTTTTTGTTTTGGTCCATTTGTGTGCTGTTACTGTAGTGTGTGTACTTGGCGCTCTGTTTCTGTCTGGCAGTGTGTTGGTCAAGTGTTTGATCATGCCACTCATATGTGCTTCCATCTCTCTTTAGCCTGTGAGACGGCAGTCATTAACAGCACCTTCACTGAACACTATTACCTGGGAGGAATACATTAACGCAGAGAACGGAAAGTATGCATAATCTTTACTTTTTCACTTCTCATTTCACAAGTTGGATTTTTGCAGTGCACTCATCGTTATTACTCATTGATATTCTATTAAAACAGGGTTGAATGAAGGAAAGACACCAGCAGCACACAGTTGCGACAGATTGGATTGTGCCATTTAAGGCAAATCCTCTTCATCAGTTTAAGCTGTGGAGTACTCCTCTACTTCCTTTTGGAGAAACCTAACCCCTGAACTGTCAAGTTCAGCAATTTTGTTCTATTGATTTGGTGGGGTTTCCAGCAGCAACAGGCTAATGTTTCCCCTGTCAGTCATGTAGCCAGTGGTTCGCCACAGAAAATGTGTATTCTGTCGTAAGAAAAAATATTATTATTAATATTTACCAAATTCCATGCCGTCACACCCATAACATATTCTTGGCTGTGTCTGCCTGTGTTTATTTATTTTATTTTCACCTCATTTTGTGACAGAAATTCTACCTTTTCTACTCTGTCAGAGCGCCTCATTTAGGAAGAGAGCTGGTATGCAAAGAGAGCAAGAAGAACTTCAAAGCGACCATAGCCATGAGTCAAGACTTCCCTTTGGGCATTGAATCGTAAGTGTTCTATCAAACCCAGGTGATGCATTTTAGATAGACAGCAGCAGTTGCCAATTGGATGAATTGCTAATTTTATCTAATAATTTCTTTAAATATCGGACATGAAGCTTGTGCGAACCAGTTGTAGCTTATTTTGGGGCTACTAACATTGATAAATCTGCCAGTGACTAGCTGCTTCTTTACTCTCTGACAGAATGTCAATTCTTTATTTATCAAGAATTAAATACTTATTTTTATTTCCAGGTTATTAAATGTTCTGGAGGTGGTAGCACCCTTTAAGCACTTTAATAAACTCAGAGAGTTTGTTCAAATGAAACTCCCTCCGGGTTTCCCTGTCAAACTGGGTAAGTGTTATTGGTAAGTAGTTGAAAATTATTCTTACAATATTGGAGATCCATTTGGACATCTGACTGGCTGTTTCTGTTTGTCGTTATTCACGCAGATATCCCTGTCTTTCCAACTATCACGGCCACAGTAACTTTTCAAGAGTTCCGATATGACGAGTTTGAGGAGTCAATCTTCAACATTCCCAATGAATACAAAGAGGATCCCAGCCGTTTTCCTGACCTTTAACCCCTTTGGCTACGACATTGGAAAGGGGTCACAAAGGGCATTGATATTTCATTTTCGAGTTATGGAAGATAAGGACATTGTGTGTAAGGTTTTAAATGAAAGTAAAGAAATGTAAATCTGTACAGTATGTCATGTTTATAAAGGGATGATTAACTGATCTCTGGTAAATAGCACTAAACTCACTGTGGGATGTACATGGAGAAGAATAAATGTGGTTTCACTCTTTAAGAAGTAGCTGCAGCCCAGAGATTGGTGGTGGAGTAGATTCACTAAACCATTAAGATGCACTACAGCCAGTCAGTAATGTTCTGAGTTGGCCTGACCTGACTAGGGTAGACTTGCTCTGCACCATTGGGTACTTAGGACACATGAAGCACATCCACCGGTATGCCAAGATAAACATGTTAGGAATTTGAATTGTGCCAGAGCAAAGTTGTCTTGTTCTGTGTGTATTATATCTATGTAACTGACTTATTCAGTTGAAGGAAACAATCCAGGTGTACATTCTTCAGAGTGCAAGGTGGCTGTAGATATTTAGGATTTTTTTTTACAAATACCAGGCCTTTCCCTGAACATGGTGTAAATACCTTTTTTGGTTTGTCTTTTTTACTTGTTTTGTTTTATATGGACTTACGGATCACAGGAAGAGGTTCAGAGGTTTTATGCAAAGGTTAGTTGACGTGGCGTTAACCCAATTGATATTTTTGTACATACAATATTGTGCTGGTGAGTCTCTAGCTTTTTTTGTGCAGACCCGTGTATGAGCTATCCATACAAAGCATTGTGGGGGTCTTTTATGGTTGAACATTGTGTCAAAGAACTGGGCTGTCTACAAGTTGCAGTCTTTGCATTGTAGACTCAGAAGCGCTCTTTTTTTCAATAAGTTTTATTTGAGTCCTGTTTGCTTCTGGGCATTGTAAAATCTTGCTCTTCCTTTAGAGGTAATGCTAAATGTCCAGTAAGCTCAACTATGCCTTGCTCCAGGAATCAAACAGGAGATCTTTGCTGGGTGCTGTGTACAACAGAGTTCAGTTAGCCGGAGGTGATCCATAAAGCACCAGACATGGTAGAATGCTCTGACTCGTTTCATACTTACATTAATCGTTGGCTTATTATGTAGCCAGTTATTGTCCATACACATATATCCCCACTACTGGTTAGTGGTTCAAATGGAAGTGTGCTTTACTTTTTATTGCATTACATGTTTTACTTTTCCTTACTATGGCTTTTAGCTGCCAGGATCTGATGGAGACACATTGTATCATTATGCCAGTTGTAAAGCAGAAAACCTTGTCTGAGCCTGTCACTATTTTCATATGAAAATAACAAATAAAAAGTCCACATATCCAAATGAACCTGGATACCATTTATCATGCAATTTAAACAATACATCTTACAGAATTATCAACATCTTGACCAAATTTTATTAGACTTTTTTGTAAAACAATTTTGCAGACAGTACAGGTTGTCCATTGCAATCCCGGAACACTCATTCCAATCCATAGTTTACAGTATTTAATCACAGGGTTTAGAAGGCATGAATACAGTCACAAAGGTATTGAGGGCTTCACAGATTTAGTCAATGTATCAGAATTGCAACAGAAATAATAAAGCTGCACTGCACCTAAAACAGAATGGTACTAAGCTAAATATGATCAACAGTCTGTATGCAAGGGACCAAACACTGCCCTGAAGACGGTTTAAATATACATATTTTCTGTGAGTCACTGAGGAGAAAACTGTTTGATGTTCAAGATGAGTAAAATCTTTGACAAAAATGTCAACGGCTTTCAAAATCCCTCACATTCAACAGGCCATTTAACTTAAAACCGTACAGCATTGTGAAACGTTTAAAACTGTCTAATATGATCTTTATAAAGTTTTTTTGTAATTTATTTAGAAATTTCCTCAGGACAAAAATCCTACACATGCACAATGTCCACTACAGAAATAACTGTCAATTCCAAAAAAGGATTTTCCCTAACCAGTCTAGAGATGAAAGGTGTCTAAAATGAAAAAAAAAAAAACTGTACATCACCCCCATTAACACTAGAAACCACCAGACACCCGTATGTATTCATTTAAGAAAATCAGGCACAGTGCCTTTAAAAGAACAGTAGGACATGAAGCAGGAGGGCTTTCAGTGATGTCATCAGGTTGGGTCTCTGGGGCTCTAGTCGCTCATCTCCATGTCGTCCTCATGGTGGTCATCTCCGTTCTGTTTGGACTTCTTGCCACTCTCTCCTGCGGGCTTCTCGTCAGACTCCTCCTGGGGCTTCGAAGACGACACCGAATCAGAGTCGCTCTTCCTCTCCTCTACCTCGCGTTCTTTTCCACTGTCATAGCCCTGCTCCTCTTCATCGTAGTCCCTGGTCACCTGCAAGAGCAAAGAGCTCTGAGCAAAAGGGATAAATGGCAAATGGAAACAGGTCAGTAGTCAAGGCATGAACACATTAAGAGTAGGTTTCCCCAGACACAGATGAAGTCTAGTCCTGCCTAAGATATAACGAATGACATTTGACTGACATGACTAGGGATGTGCTAGTGTTTACACACCTTGATGTCCCCCTTCTCGCTGTCAGATTTGCGCTCTCGGTCCTTCTCTTTGCTCTTTTTCTTCTTACTGGTCGATCGCTCTCTTTCCTCTCTGCCGCGGTCTCGGTCGTCTTTCCTCTCCCGATCCCTGTCACGGTCCTTCTCTCGCTCTTTGTCCTTCTTTTTCTCCTTCTTGTGCCTGTTAGGACAGTAAATTATTTGTGGAGGTCAGTACATCCAGGCCAGGATGTTTAAAAGGTAGCACCGGTGTTCCTTGCTTAAGGAAAGAGCTTTAAAGGGTTTAATTTTTATATTGGGCCTGTACTGAATTAATTCTACTCCAGAAACACAGGAAGGTTTTTCTTTCCTTTTTAAAGCAAAGCTTCAAGTTACAAGTGGAAACATTTATAGTGAGATGCATTACGTTAAATTGCATAGCCTCTAAAAATGTTAGGATCGCCAGGGTGCCAAGAGGTCTGTCATCTGTACTTGAACAGCATTGAGGCAAAACTATGGTCCCTCTAACCACTTAATGCAAATGCAATCAAATATCACCTACACACATTAAGAGTGAGAGAAATGTCCATTCAATTAAGATGTAAACAATAGACAGACTTTTCTATACACAATCACGATGGAAATGTATAACGCTGACCAAACTTCATAAATGCAGATAACCACGCTAGTGTCGCTTAGAGTTGCTCGCTTGTGGGTGTTCCGGGAGGATTTATGTCCATAATCTGGGACAAATCTTTTTACTTGGGTCTAGAAGCAAGCCGTTTTGGCAGTAGTAATGACGCGACAAACTCTCCAACCCTTTTTCCCCCCTGGAAAAAAACGATACAGCGCAACTATTTAATTACAACTTTAATTCAGGAGATTTTTCCAAGGCACTCAGTGCATGTTGAACAGAACCCAAATTGCACAGCAAAACATTCTGCTGCATATCCGATCAAGTAAATATAATGGAGCATCCAAATCAGCAATGGAAACACCTGGTCATATTAAGTTTAAAACCCATCTACAGACGACTGCTGCTCTGAACGAGGAGAACCATTGTGTTTGTAACACTCACCTTCTAGGGGATGGAGACCGGGTCATTTTCCTCTTTGGAGACCTGGACTTTTTTGGTGAGCGAGAGGCGCTGCGGCTTCTTCTACGTCTCCTGTTGAAGACCAAATGGTTAAGGTGTAAGCACAGTGGTGTGACTTTTACCCTACATCAAATGGCTTGAAGGTATGAAGCAGGACCAGTGAAGTTAGACAAAGCCAACCAAACGGCTCTCACCGACTGATGCTGCGAGACCTCCTGGTACTGCTGTAGCTCTTAGGCGGCGTCTTGGAGCGCTTTTTGGATTTCTCCTCTTTCCTCCTATCCCTAATGGGGAAAACGATGTTCAACCTGTCACATGCGCATCGTGCAACGTAGTGTCCACGGTGACCTGTTGAGACACCAGCTGGACACCCACCTGGATTTGCTGCGTCGGCCCCGGTCTCTCGAGTGGGACTTCCTCCTGCGGGGGCTCTTCGACCGTCTCCGGCTTCTTGAGTGCGATCTCCGTCTGGACCTGCTCTTCGAACGCCTGCAGTCGGGTTAGACTTTTTAAAAACCAGCCCAGAAATCACTCAAACGTGCAGCGGCTCAACTGGTTTGCCTGTGTCTATGCATGTAGAGTGGGGCACAAATCGACATAACTGATGACTTTGCAAAAGTACCCAGGATCATCTGTGGCGCACCTGTGACGAGAGCGAGACCGGGACCTCCTCCGCCTTGACCGAGACCTGGAGCGCGAATGTTTGCGCTTTTCATCTTTTTTATCTGCAAGGACATTTACACTGGTTATACAAATAGACAGAAGAGAAGCAAAGGAAACTCTTGTGTAACAAAACATCCGTGAGAGAAAAAGTCTGAAACAGTGCAATACTGCAAACAGAGCAAATGAGACAGAACTCACTTCCAGGCTCGATAGCTGCAGAGATGAGTGACTGAGCTTCTCTGACCCGCTTCATGGCCTCCTCGATCTCCTTGTTGGAGTCATTCTTCATACCAGGATTAACCATCATTCCAGCAGCCATTGGATTCATCCTGTAAAAAAAACAGTTAGTCACACAAATAATACACAACTTCAACGTCATAGTTACAGAATATTATGTATGATACTCACTTAGTCGGATCCATGGACTGCATCAGCTTCAGGAAGTCAGCAGAAAGGGCCTAAGACAGAACACAAAGATGCACAGCAACTTAATTACACAGCAGAATGTGAGGATTTAATCAATGCTGTATTGAAAAAAAGGCAAATTCTGAAGAGTATATCCAACATTTCGAAGTAGAGTTGTTAAAGAGTAGCCCACCTGTGGGTTCATGTTGCCAGACATGCCCATGGCTGCCATGGGGTCCATGTTGGGATTCCCGAGAGCCGAAAGAGGAACGCCTCCCATCTGCAACAACAACAGATCAGACAAACATACCACCCAGCCACTGTTTCTTGTTGATATAAAGGGCCCTTGTACTTGAAACAATTAACAGGTCTCAATAAGACACTTTGAAAACACTTACCGAAGCCATAGGGTTTGGAGTGGGTAGAAGGCCTCCACCTGGCATGCATCCTGCCACTGCATTTGCTGGAGCCAGCAGTGAAAGGGCTTTAGACTCATCAGGTATGACTCCTGGAGAAAGACAAGGAATCAGTAGAGGTCACAGCAAACATCCACCACACCCAAACAGAGCCAACCACCTCAGACTAACTACTCTTACCACAATAGATGTAGCAAGGCAAACATTCCATTCTGTGTTGTCTGAAAATGTTGCTCCCTGACTTGCTAAGTATGATTTCAGAATACTACTACGAAAATGAAGTCACAATACACACTGGTCAACACTGCCAAGATGTTATCACCTGTACTTGTTTTTCTAAGTCATGAACCAAACGTAAGCAAGCACAGCCGGTTGTCCAGTGGGATGTGCTCTCAAGTTTCATTAGATGTTTTATGAACAAGCGACTCGCGTTGGCTGCTTCGCTACAAAGCACACAAAAACATCAAGATACACAAAACAAAGTTCATGATTTTGTCGTCAACAGCAAGGAACAGTAAAATTATTTTGCCTCAAACACTTACCATTACAAAATAAAAAAGGCTCAACCAAATTCTTTGTGGATTTTTGCTGGTGGCTAAGATTCTCCCCAAAGAGCCTACAAGCACTGATGACTGGTGAATAAATATCAGGTACAGTGTTTAACTTAGTATTCTTTCTGTAAATTAAAAGTTACGATGGGGAAGATTTGGACAGAGTAGGCTCTGATGAATACGGGAAAACACCAGCAAAAGCCCAAAAAAGAATGGTTAACTTTGTGCCCAATGCTGAAAGGGGAAAAAATTTACAATAATGAAATAAAAAGGAAAATCTTTGGTCCATGGATGTGACATCTGAAATAATCTAATTTCAAACGAAACAACTTTTAATCTTTACAAAAACAAAAAAAACAAAGGACACTTGAGAAACTGGATAAGCTGCAGAAGACAAAACTGTTGGGTGGCATTTTCAGCAGGGCCTGGTATATAGGGCTGGCTGAACCAGGAAAAAGAACTGTAAAACACAACAACAAAAAGAAAAACCACCGTTAAACGTATGACTTACTGAACCCTTTCAGACAAGTGGAGAGGATCATTGTAAAGCATTTCACTGCAACAACAAGCAGTTTTTTCTACCTGCAGTTAGTGCAAATATGTGGGGATGAAGATGCAAGAATAAATGGACTGCGGTACAACTATTTAAATTGGGTAAGTTAAGGCCAAAAACAGAAGCATGTGAATCATTATCATGTCCAAAACGGTGTTCAGAATCTTCCAAGTCAGTAGCTTGAAGTAACTTGATGCATGTAGGCTTAGAACTACAAATCGACCCTGTCGTGCGTAGCTGCGGTCAGTTAATTTAATGTTGCATGCTTCTTTTAGTTGATTAGATGCATACCCACTATTGATTTTGGCCTTCGTCCGACTTTGAATAGGCCTACTTTTCCAGCTCTGAACATGTCGATGAGGGAGGGCCCTTGGCCCCGGCTATCGTTACGGTTCACCGAGTGTTATAGTCAATATAATAAGATGCCTTAGACAGACAGAAAGAGAAAACAGAACAACATTGGGGAGGGGATTCATGAGCGAGCCTGGTGGCCATTTATTTGTCTAATCTCCTGATGGCTGTAGAGGGCCCTTTTCAGTCATCAAGGAAGTGGCTCTGCAAATGCCTTGTCCACTACGAAAACCACAACACACAAATGACAGAGAGAGAAGTTTAAAAAAAAAATTGTCCAGACTTGAACAGCAAGATCACATGTATTTCCCTGTTGATCCTAGTACATTCAGCCAATCTCTGGTAAGACCTGTGCGTACTACATCTTACTTTAAATACACATTTGTTTTATAATCCAAAACGTTGGTATGGTTTGAGAAATACCATGAGGTTTGGTTGAGCTTTGTTAGTCCATATTTTGTGTTGGAAAATATTTTAAATTAAACCAACCTTCTGCAAATGGGACCACAATCAGGGCTCTGTCCACGAAGACGGTGTTAGTCAGATGCTGGGACACTCCAACCGACTCGGACTCATGGAACTTTACAAAACAGACACGTGAAGTCACAGGCAAGGGAGATTCACTGAAAGAAAATACACATTTGTCGTGCAAGAAATACAAAGACTCAACACAGGGGTGCTAAAACATTGTACTAACACTGGTTAGTACAGCAACTTCCTGAAAACATCAATGCTCACTTTTCAAATTAAGCAAGTTCTGTCTGGTTTAGCTTCAATTGAGATGAGTGCGATGAAATATTGCTTCTCTTGCAGATTTATCTTTGCCACGAGAGCTTTAGCTAGCAGATTCAACCTTGCACTGGGCTGTAAGTACCTCTGCACTGAGGTAAGATCGTGATACTCTTCAGATTATGACAGCAAAGACGACCCAAGAAATGGCTTCAAAAACAAACCTCCAACTAGGCACAGTGTGCTCCTTTACTCAAACGTGTCCCACTCTCCCAAATGCAGAATTTTTATATATATATATATATATAGCCTTCGCAGTCTTCTTGCAATTGTACAAAGCCCCAACTATTTTTTTACAACGCTCCTGCTATACCATTTTAAAAGTTGTCCCGTGACGTCAGCAAAATTGTTTGAGTAGATACTTGCGTTTATTTGAGCGAAATATTGTTAATGCGGAGGCAAACGTATTCACGAGTTCTGCAAGAGATTTAAAGAGTAATCCTCACAGTATGCGTGAGTACATGGGGACCCACAGCCATGACAAAAACACATACTGGGATGGATTTAGTCAAAGTTAGCGGTTGCATGTCTACAAAGAAGTGAAAAGTGGATTTTAACTGCTCAAAAAGTTGTATTGACCAAAGGTCCCCTCAAATCGTAATTTTACCCAAGTTGAACAGTACTTTTACGTTTTATTCGTTTAACTGTTTTTCGAGCCATATCTAACGGCGCATATTTGCTCTCCTAACCTAATAACGTTCAACCCCAACGCAGACATGGGTACCATGGCTACTTAAAGTGCACGTTTGGATCTGCTGGCTACGAAAGCTTCAGAGAGATGAGCAAGAGGTCTCGTAATTCCTACCTTAACTGCAGTGCAGCCAGGTGTAATTCGACAGGTGAGAAACAGCAAAGCACAGAACACAGAAATTAGCTCCTACTACCCTGACCTGTTATTCTGTGGAACATTTGTTTTTCACATTTAAGCGTGTCTAGCGTTAATATAAAAATCGAATCCTTATTGACTGCAGTCAGTCAAACATTTGTTTTGGAGCCATTGAAGTACTGGGTGTGATTACGTAGCAATTGTATCGTTTCTTAGTTGTTCACTAGGCAGATGTTCTATTCCCAGCTAACTGACTAAGCAACGGAGTCAATGTTTCGAAAAATGTACTAATTAACCAATCATCTACCCTAATTGCCAGCGTTTACAGGCACGATTCTCTTTATCACCAAAAATGCTGAAGCCAGTGTTCTTAACCGTCGTTTGCTATCTTGCTAGCTAGCCATCTTTACCAGCTAGCTACTGCTGTACTAGCTGAATGCACGGAAGCCAACAATGTGACCGCACAGGCCCGAACCATAAAAAAATATATACAATGTGCGGTACTTCTGTCGAAATTGTTTTCAACAAATAACAAATGTTTCATATGCAGAATACTCACTCCGGTGGAAATAACTTTAGTTCTTCAATATTTCCCAGAAAACCAAACAGAGTTCTCATCTGTTCAGAGGTGGTGCTCGGAGAGACATTTGTCACTTGAACCACGTTCGTCATTTTGCACGACTATACAGTATTTATCAATTTGAAACGCAAAAAAACGTCAAAGTAGATGTAGCAACGAAGATAATTTAGCATCTAAAGATGTTAAAATATTATTGTATTGTCAAATGAACATACAAAACGTCATAATTTCCCTACACAAGTCCCACCGCCATTAGCACACTGGCTAGTGAGAAGAACAACCAGGAGGGAGGGAGTTCTATTAAGCTAGCAAGGGGTACATCAGGACATGATCCCTCTCGTCATCAGATGAAAGCGGGAGGGAGGACGCGCCCTAACGGCCAGGAGACAGCCAGTTTCCTAAACGTCGAACTGGGCAAATTCGTCATACATGGGCCAGTTCACGGTGTCCGCAGAGTTTTACACATTACCAGTGGACCAATAAGCAACTCCATCAACCGGGAGCACCAGGACATGCAAAACGAACGGGACTGTCAAATTCTTAACGGGCACCCGGGTTAGTTAATAGAACTCCCTAAGTGAGAACAACGGGTCATGTGGCCTAACCGCCTTCTGAATTGGGAGGTGCTAATCGAATGAACGAGATTAAAGTATATGTGGTTTCCCAGCTAGCTTCTTACAGTTTGCTGCTCCCTCCCACACATCATGCCTGTCCCTCTTGTGACGGCTTTGATAGCTGTTTTATATTGCTGTTGACAAACAAAGCAACGATCGCAATTTAGAGTATACAAAACAAGTTATAATAGGTACATTGTGACTCATTGATATACAAATAGCAATCTCTCATTATTAATGGTACAAGGTGAGGTGCAGCCATATAATTCATAACCGTTTTATAAAACGAAAACTCCCTGTCCAGTCTGATCCTGCTTTTACATGCATCTAGAATCCCACCCTCACCTCTGCTTTGGGTCTGCATCTGACTGGAGGGTTAAACTGTAAAGTCATCTAATGGTCTGCAGAAAGGGTGCCACTTGCCCTCCATCCAGGTCCTCCTTGGCAAGGAAGCTTGCAGAAAGATCCTTTCAGACCCCCCTCCCCCCACCCCAATCTCCCCATGTTCCAAAAGTGATCCTTAAGGCAGACCCACAAATTGAACAGTTTCACTTTCCCCATGCTACAGCCCCCAGTAATTGAACATATGTCACAAATACTGAAAAACCTACACAAAATTATGCCACCTCTAAACCAAAATTATGTTAATCTCTCATCTTGATGTCCTAAAATGTTTACATCAACTGTACATCCGTGTACGTTATATTGTGCTAACATTTCATTATCTTAACAAATACGTTAAGTCACTCCTTTGTATAATAGTGTATGTGAGTAATGAGTATGTGTAGGTAGGCCTACATAGCGAACAGTGAGACACTCGTTACGACCACTAAAGCAGCAGCAACGCTCCCCCAGGCTATGCTTGGGGGGTTTGGAAACTGAAGAGCTTCTGCGTTCAACAGATTCTTCCTTTACTGAAACTAAATTGAAGAAAAATGTGTACAGCACAATATGTAAAAGTTTGCCCATCAGGAAAACCAAAACAGGGTGGATGTATGCCGATTGGCCACTGGGGGCTGCTAAAAGATAAGCATCACCTATTAAATAATGTACATACATTCAAGTGTTTTTGGTGGCCAGAGAACTATATGGTAGCTAGGCTATATATAGAAACTTAATAATGTGATCCATCCTCTGTGTGTTGATAAACTTCACACGGTCGCCTCTTGTCCAAGGAGTTATAAAGGGGAAAATCCAGACCTTAAATTTGTTTCAGTATTAAATAAGAATGTAAAGCATCACACTCACAGGGAAGAGATGTGGATCTGCCAATCCATTGAATACATTCATTATCTAGATAGTCTGTACTGGCTTTGTACTGAGCAACTACATTATCTAAAAGCTGGCTATTGCCATCTATTATGCTCTCCTTTATATAAATTACCAAACTATCTAATAAGGTAAAAATATTTCTGGCCACTGTCATGGAAAATCAACCACTCTTCACTAAAAACAAATGCACTTCAACTCAGGACTTTGTGAATCCAATAGACTTTAATGAAAATCATACAATAATGACAGACATTAAAGCCAGGTCCTTCAACAGATACACCCTTAATGATCTAAGTCTGGACCATGGCTTTTATACAGAACTTTCACACATTACGCCATCTTACTTTGTCTGGTTGGCAACCCCCCTGAGTGGGGTGCGCTTCTTATCTTCTACCTCCCTGAATGCTCGTAATTTGCGGCAGTAATTCACATCCTCCTTATGGTTCATACTTGGGTCATGTCCATGATTGTCCCCACAGTAAGTGTTACGTTAGCTCATGGGCCACACTCAGGTCATCTCTTATCACAGAGTACACTTTATGACCAGCTCATGGGCCACACTCTGGACACCCCATACAAAGGCAGTAAACTTTAGAAATGCCCCTCTCTGGGCTCAAGGTAATTGTCTGCTCATGAACATAAACATTATCTGTATGCGTAATTCGTCTTATCTCAGAAGTCATTTACTGTGAGTGTGGATTCCAAATGTATTTGTTTCTGATAAAACTACATGATTATACATTGCACATTAATATTTTCATGAGTATAAGGTTCTTTATGCATTTTATAGCACTTGGTGAGAACGTTAATCAAAAAATTATCATGCAGGGTGAATTGCAGTGGCAGCAGGGAAGCCCCATTACAATATTTGTTTTCATTCAGTATGACGAAGAAAGAACCGTTTATGCAGATAAAAATATGAATGTATCAAAGTAGTTAGATATTCTTCCGTTTTGCAATGAGCGACAAGGGTTACGACAAGTCCGTTTTCCCGCGAGGAGTGGGCAGAGTTTCTCAACTGGTCTCTGCCAACTCGTCTCGTATTTTCTGGACTGGACTCTTATTTTGAAGTGTTTGCTACTCTGCTAACTCGGAAACACTTGGTTAGTCTTTTGTTTGGCGGAGGATTACCATCATGCTGGCAACATTAGAAATCCGTAGCCACAATTAGTTTTCCGTTTTTTGGGAATTTGCCTTCAAAATAGAAGTCCGCCAGAAAATTTGATTTTAATAATATTAAAATAATAAATGTTGAAACTTTGCTTAGTGTATATTGTAAACAATAATTGTAGGAACTGTTCAAGAGAGTTTATAGAGTTATTATATGCAAAAACATTAAGGGGCACTGTGTGTTTGCAATTGTTGCTGGCATTATACTCCACCCATCCCATTGGCTACACTGTAACTCAATGGATATAAAATACATATTGACTCATACAGAAAAACTATTCTATATGCCGCAGTGAATGTATTGTAGGAAATGTTCAGGTAAGTCTATAGAGTAATTATGTCCAAAAAAAATCAAGGGGCACTATGTATTTGCTATTGTTGCTGGCATTTTACTCCACCAATCTCTGGCTACAATGTAACTCAATGGATATGAAATACATATCGTACAATACAGAAAAAATGGTTCAATACGCCGCAGTGAAGTAAAAAGCCAGCAACAACTGCAAACACACAGTGCCCCTTTATGTTTTAGCATATAATAACTCTATAAACTCTCCTGAACAGTTCCTACGATACATTTTTACAATATACACTAAGCAAAGTTGCAATATGGATTGTTTTTATATTAGTATTTTAATATGATTTTCTTGCGTATTATCACAGTATAGACTCTCCTGAACATTTCCTACAATACATTCACTGCGGCATATAGAAATGTTTTTTCCTATTGGGCAATATGTATTTCCTATCCATTGAATTGGATTGTGGCCAATGGTATGGGTGGAGTAAAGTGCCAGCAACAATTGCAAATACTCAGTGCCCCTTGATTATTTAGCATATTATCACTTTAAAGATTTTCCTGAAAATGTCCTACAATACATTCACCGCGGCGTATAGAACAGTTCTTTCTGTATTGTGCGATATGTATTTCATATGCACTGAGTCACATTGTGGAAAAACCGGGTGTGGAAAATTCTGTGTTGCTAGATGTTGCACACCATTCCTCATGGTTTGAAAGGTTTGTATTACTCTACACACTCTCCTGAACCGTTCCTACTTTGCTTTCTCTGTGGAATATTCAATAGTTTGAGCAGTGAGGCAATATTTATTCCTTATTCAGTCATTGGCATTTTCTGAATTTTGCTCCTGGAACATGTTTTAATATCCACTTTCTTTTGAAAATACTCTTTAATATGATCAAATATGAATTGTTTTCAATGTTTTGAGAGGTACATTTTCTAAAACAATTAATAAACTCAATTATTTCAGTTTGAAGTTGGTCTCTTATTTTGAAAATTCCTAATTTCCGTGACCCGGAAGTGTTTGTTTTATGTTGCTCACAAGATGCTGATTCGAGGAGGAGGTTCAATAATTTCTCTATACCAATTTTAAGTAAATGTTGTTTACCTCGAGTTGACACGTTATGTACATGTCAGCAGTGGAATATGTTGCGGTCCATCACAACATTCCTGGTGTGTATTTTGTCTGTACAAAACAATTGCTTCTTCCAATATGTGTGCATCTTTAGGCTACTTGAACTATAGTAGCTAAATATCTTGTACTATTATCTACACGGTTTGCACGGTTCAAGTCAGGATTCACAACTTGCTCGGTGTCTACTTCTAGTGTTCTTCAACACCAAATGGTAAGTGAATTAATGGGTTTTATTCAAAATGCGTTATGTTCTTTTCGAAAGTGTTATTGTCGAGGAGGACATTAGCGCTAGCAGCTTAACATTTGTTTAAAGTATCGCCCCATATAGAACAAGGTACGTCGCGGTATAACCGTTGGTGGCGGATATGTTTTTTTTTTTAACCATCCAGCACGTGCAATAATAAAGAGCCCTGTTAAACCTTCCTCTACAATAATATCTGCAGTGCAGTGGAGGATTTCGTTTATGGAATTGAGCTACGTTTTAGGCTGTTCAAGTTTAATTTGCACATAGCAACATTTCATGTGATATTACTGTTAACAATGTACATTTCAACATAGACTACCCCTTCAGAATGTTTCCTTTCCCTTTTAAGGAAACGGAAAAATCAACCAGGTAAATATGTGGACCAAACTAGTAAAAAAAATCTGGCGTTCTGAAACAGAAATGGGTGTGACAGCACAAGAAGGATCCAGAATGTTCATCTTCACATTTTACGGGCTTTGACAATATCAAGGCTTCTGCACTCATCTGTGGGAGCTACAGCATGGGAATCCTGCGAGTTCTTGTCAACACTATGGGTAGGATCAGTACATTCAGGTCCTATCAGTTTGTTCTTCTTCTCGCTGCTGCACTGGCCGTTGTAGCATTCTACTACTTTGGCTCAGAGAGACACGATTTCTCAAGCACCACCAAGCGTATTAAGCAGACACAGGCCAGCCACAACACCAACCGTAACGATGCAGACCTTTCCCTGGACACAAAGCTGCTTCACTCCGAAGAAGGGAAGGTGGTGGAGGCGCGGGGTGAGGAAGAGGGCAATGACGAAGGATGGGCCAGGAGGTCAGACAGTGGTCCAAAGGTCAGCCAGTACTACCATGCCCTCATGATGTTTACCAAAGTAGACAAGAGCCGGGGCCTTCAGCAAAAGTTCCGGGTGGCCCTGTTATCAATGGCAAAACACGGCCTCTTCTTGGATGAAGAGGTTCTGGTCTTACATTTTGTAAGCGATGCTGCCAGTCGAGAGCTCTGTGAGAGGATGCTGCCGGAGCTGCTCATCGATGCAACATTTCAGTACGAGGTAAGTGTTTGAAGCATTAATGTCCTTGTTACTAAGGTAATCACTCACTAGTTAGTCCACAATGTTACAGAGCCAGACCCATTTCTGATATTTTTTCCCCCAGTAATTGGTCTTCTAAATGATAACACCTGGCTTTTAAGAGCTGATCTGATTGCTTAATCAATCTGTGCAAAATCTATTCATTAGACAGCATGTGTGAATACAGCCATGTTAGTCTGCTTAATCCTTTAGAGGCATAATCCCTAACCTGGCAATCACAGGTCTTTGATGAATTCCCATGCACCAATTGAACAGGTTTGTTCTGTAACACAGGGTGGCACTGTTGTTCTTCCAAACCAAATGACAGGTCAGAAATCTCTGCAGCACCTAATCTAGTACATGCATGCTCTCGCATGTTGTGAATGATGGTGCTGTAATATCAACTGACTACAATAGGAGGAATCTCCAACTGTTTCTACAGAGAGAGCTGCTTTAAAAATAGAGAGAAGTTGAATGTGTTGTTAGTAAATGGGTGCATTCTTCTCTCCACTTTTTCTACCCTGGTGCCCATAGTGTACCAAATAAAGTACACTACTACTACCTTGTTTTGTGTCAACATATTTGCTAACGTTTCTACCTCACCACCGACCCACACAAATATAAACCTACTGTCCTGTAGCCTATTATTTTGTAAGTGAGAGTTTTTATCACGAAGGACTAAAGCTCTGTTCTGGCTAGTTTTAAAAATACATTCCAATCTAAAATTAATGAAAATATAATTTGACACTACCAAACAGATAATTTCCAGAAATATCATTAATACAATTATTTTAATGATTTCTATTTCATTAAAATGATTGTGTGTTGATTAATTTAATGTCCAACATTTTTTTTATATGAATACAAAAAATGATCGCTTTGAAATGTTTCAAGACTTATTTATCCAGACTAGAAGAGTATTTGTTCCTTGAAGAACGCACAATTAGTAGATGACTTCAGTGCCGTTCCAAAGTAGTCAGCCCCCTGACTGCTGCTCATCAAAATCACAAATATAAATCAGAAAATACTTGATTGCATCAGTACTCAACCAATTTATTTGCTATGACACACCTGAATTAGCAGAAGTGCAACCAATTGTCTTTAGAAGTTGTATAATTTGTTAAATGGAGTCCGCCTTTGTGCTATTAAGGTATTTGGCATGATTTCAGGTTAAATTCTCTGGTAGAAACCACAGTTGGCTTGTTCAGTTCCAGTTAAAAAGTATTTTATGAAGACAATCATTCAAAGCAAATCTGTAATATGGTTCTCTAAAATTCCCAGTCAGGGGTAGGATTATAAGAAAATGTCATGGAATTTTCCACGGAGCACAATAATGTAAATTATTAAGACACTTAGAGAATGTCACAAATGAGAATCTTTCTAGAAAAGTCCATCCTCAAAAACCGGGTACCTGGGTGAGAAGGGCACTAGTCAGCTGGGCTGCCAAGAGACCTATGGCTTTTCTTAAGGTGTTGCAGTTTTCCACAGCTCAGCTAAGAGACTTTGCATACTGCTCAGACACTGACACCATGTAGAAGGAGATTCTATGATGTGATGAGAGTAAAATAATGCCCTTTGGCCTCCCTGTGCAAGCCTGACACCTTATGGTCCTTCTATCACCCTTTCCTACTGTGAAGCATAATTGTGGCAGCATCAAGCTATGGAGATGATTCTTTGTGTCAGGGCCTTGGAAAGCTTATGAAGATGTAGTGAAATTCCAGTGGAAACTCAGTATAAAGCCCAAACTCTTTATTCTGAGTATTGTTTGGAAGAGATGGTAATTGCTATCTACCAAATGTCCTCATCCAAATAGACTGCTCTTATAAAGTAGTTTTGCATAGAGAAAGTGTCTGTTTCGAGATGTGCAACGCTTGTAGAGATTAATTGAAATACATTCAAATTGTTTCATGGCTGTATTTCCTTCCAATCGTTTCTTTAACATATACTGACAAAAGAAGGCAAATGCTTTCACAATAAGTGGTTGTGTTTAAAAAAAATGTTTTTCTCTTTTTGTTTGAAGATAAAATGTGGACTAGCACCTTTGGAGTGCAGCTCGAAAGAAAAGGGCATGGTGCCAATGATTATGCATGCCGCAGAACTTCATTTGACTAAAGCTACACACTAGCGGCTCTATATTCGGTCCATTTTATCTATTATGTGGTTCAATTCATTCAAATGTGTTTTATTTTCCTTTTTTAATTAACTAAAAACTGAATGCAATGGCACACATCATATTCACAAGTTGTTTATCCACTTCAATAAAAACCAACACAAATCACCAGCCTGACATGTCCCTCGTAACATCTCATCATCTGATAGGGGATGTCAAGGCCCTGCATTAGCTTAGGCTGATCCTCTGCTTGGAATTGAGTGGAGGTTTGCTCAGTTTAGTATAGATGGCTCAGAGCCAGAGGGACAGATTACTCCATCTTCATTTAACTCTCCCCCCTCTCTCTCTTGCAACCAATGGAAACACGCTCCAGTCCCCTTGGCCATGGCACAACAGAGTAATGCTGTTTTAATAAGGTCTTGAAAGGCTGATCCCGTGACATTCTGCCTTACCAGCAGCCCCTGACATGGGATGCAGCATCTGTGCCTGAAGACGTCGGTGTTCTTCAATGGAAAGGCACCCCCAGTAAAGCATGTGAGACAGAAACTGTAAAAATAGAGAGTTCTATGTGATTATTTTTTTTTGTGTGTGCCTACTTTTAAAAGTGCTGTGATAGGAAGAGCATAGAGCATCAAAATATTTTTTGGATGAAGGGGTGCGTGTGTTGTGGGTGGGTTATATGTTTCAGTAATTGATGAGATCCAGGCCATATTTTCTATTATCAGACCCCATTGGCATAGTAATCTGCCTGATTTCATTTATTGCCCAACAGTTAGGCGGACATTCAAAATGAAAATTATTTTCTAGGCAACTACATTGTTAGATGAAGTTGTGACTTACTAATTGTGTTAGGTAATTAAAATGTTCCCGTACTTTGTTGTCTACATCATCAGTCGTGATCAGCTGCTGTTTTTTTTGTTCCATCTCATCATTAATTGTATCCATCTGGTATCCACAGTTTAAATAAGTCCTTGATTAGGGAGCTTCATTGAAAAAATGGATTGGAACTGGCTTTGAGTGCCAGATTTGAATATCCCTGATCTTGTGAGCAGCACTATAGCCGAGTAGTAGATCTAATGGGATCTATGTGGTCATTCCATGGTTTTAAGTTCTTGGTGGTGAGTTTTTTCTTCTGAGAATCAGTCCTGTTGCTGCAGGCATATTGACAACCAGCAGCCCCTGTTCTAATGTTACATAGGATTTAATACAGAGTGGCTTTTTAATTTGGTAAAGCTCCCCTCTCCTCAAGCAAGTAATTATCCCAGTGCTTTGTACATAATAGTGGCTTAACCTCGTCGACTGTGAAGTAGTTAATGTCCAAACTATCTAACCCAAAACATGATTCTAGTTATTGGCTTGTAATCATTACATTTATACAATTATTTTAGTTTTCTTTTGTCAGAAGAGAATGTAGGTAATGTACTGCCACAGTACAACTGAACTGAGTAATCTAACCTTATTAGAGTACAACTGAAGTATCTAGTACAATTCTCCTGTGTTATATAATACAAGGGATTTGTTGAGTAGTTCTGCCGCATTTTGTTTAATATCTGAATTATTTATGCTTGACTGTTAGATTGTTATCTATGGAATATCCCCCCAAATCTATAAATAAATATTGCTTAAATATTTAATTTGCTACCCTTTTTCCAAAATGTTTCTATTCCGAGGAGCACTCAGCTTTAAGTCATTTGGGAAAGAAATGAGCTTATCTCTTTCTCTGAAATAGTTTGGTTTTGGTGTAGGTACTGTATGTAGCAGTAGTCTGTCATCTGTGGGTTGAAAAGAGAGAATCCACACTTACAGTTGGGAAATACCAGCCTTAGGTGTTTTACATTTGCATGAAGAACCTAGCTTGGATATAAAATAAATATATTAAACTTGTTGAGGGTCTTTGCAATGGTCAAAGTGTGAGAGGGGTAGGAAATTGAAGGGTTCCTGTGTGGGGATAGGAGCATCTTTCAGAAGGACAACTATCTCTGCAGCACTCCACCAATCAGGCCTGACATAATTTCCTCCTCAGTAAAAGACACGTAACAGCCCGCTTGGTGTTTGCCGAAAGAAACCTTAAAGACTCACCCCAAGAGAAACAAGATTCTCTAGTCTGATGAAGCCAAGATTGGACTTGTTGGTCTGAAGAAGAACACAAAGCTTTTGAGACTGCAGTAATGGGGCATTTGAAACATTTGCCACACGTGTGCGTGTATGTTGATGAGAAAAAAAATATTTAATCAATTTTGATTAATCTGGGAAACATTGGTCTGAATGCTTTCCATCATCTACAGTACCTAGCCTACCTAACCTGTTTTTGACACAATCATTTAAATATATACCATTGCTTGGCAGGTGTACAGCAGACACGTGGCATGGCGTGCTCTGCTGGGGAGAGTGAAAAGGATTGGGATTATTATGATAGTGCGCCCATATTTTAATCAGGGAAAAGGAATTTTCATTAATGTGCTTCGTCCATTGACCGATGGTAATGGTGAATGACATTCTGCACCTGGCTAATTGATAGCAAAAGAGTGTGTTGTCATTTTGTGTTGTCGATGAAGTTGTCGAAAACTAATATAAATACCGGCTGTGCCGATATAATGCTTAATGGGTGGCATTGAAGTAAGCAAGCCATTCACTCTGTATTCCCATTAAACTTTTACTTTTCATTATTTTACAAGTTCGCTACAAACACCTTTTGTATATACTGCAATGACTAGGGAGCAATTAGGTTAAACAGTCTTGTCCAGGGACAGAACAACAGGGTTTCTCACCTATATGTGCCTCCATTATCAAACTATGCTGGAAGTATCGTGGTTACATCCTAAAACATGCACACAGTGTGGTGAATGCATGTCTTTTAAAGCCATTTAATTATTATCCATCCCAATTGGAGTACATTAATGCATTAAAGATAGGAAACCGTTATAAATTGTGTAAGACTTTGATGAAAGTTGGCTTTCTTTGCCAAAGCTAACTCTAAAACATGCAATCAATCTTCATTACTAACACTAGGGGACAGTAAGTGCAAAAGGAAGCTCTGTGAGCCCTTTTTTGAATACCATGAAATCTGCAATAAGGTTTTCTTTGTTGTAGTAGTAGTTGTAGTATACGTTTACTTGACCTTATTTCCAACTTGGCAGTCTGCTTTATAATGTAGGAGTCCATGCATTTTCCTATCGAATTTAACCAGCCAGTTCATATCACAGTACTTATTTGTACAGAAAAAGGCTTTCATAAGAGTTCCATCTCCCAAGCTAGGCCTGTGCTGTTCCATAATACATTTTCCTCTACTGATTTCACTGCTAGATGCAGGGAGGCTTACCTTAATCAGTTATGGAACATTCAATTATTTTTGTCTACTCATCCTAAGCACACAAATCTGATTTAACACATCTCTTATTGCCTAATCCTTTCACCCCCCCACACACACGTTTACTCTTTCTGTCTCACACACACACACACACACATACACACACACCAGTTCAGCAGTAGTTAACAGACATACTCTGGAACAAGTTTGAACATATTCATTTATGCAGGAATAAATCACTGTAAAATCCTTTTCCAATAATCTGGAGGGAAATGCATGTGATCTGACTTGTGGTGTAAGACTGAAAGATCTCTGCCCATGGGATAAAGGACCCTCGGGGGAGTTGCACTAATGGGGGGCTGGGTGTCACTTGTCAAAGAGCAGCGGGACTGATCCTGGGGACAGGGTGCTCGCACAGGGAGGGGGGCGTTTGATATAGCTCAATCCTTGCAGTATGCACATTTCCACTGCAATTTGAGTTATAGTGCCATTAAGCTCAAGGGCATGTGTCTCGTGCTGATATGAATGACGTGTTTCTGACTAGGGCTGGGTATTGGCAAGTATACCTTGCGATGCGATACATATCATGATACACGTTATGATTCAATTAATCACGATATCACAACTGAATCACAATGCTTACTGAAGTGCTAATGAAAACCTCATAATATTAGGTTATATACTTGAATTGACAATCTTTAGCTAATCCCAATGGGCAACCCCTAATATAAAAGGAACCACTCCATTTGAAATAACTTAGTACTTCTAAATGTAAACTTTTAGACCCCAATTGAATTCTAGAATGTGGCTGTTTACTGAGATTTCCCAAAATAAATCATATTTTCTCGCACATTTCAAACCGACAGCACCAAAATCAAATGACATTTATAAGTTAACTTTGTTTTATAGAGCACGTACTCTTCTTTAATTTGACCACACATTATTGTAACTTGGAATAATAAATGTTTTCTTCCATTAACAGTCAATAGCAAACGATATATTGCGTCGAGATTGAGCCAGCAGTCAAATTTGGTCCCTACAGCTAATACGATCATAGTAATCTAAGTACAAGGCAAATCTCAAGACATAGGAGTTTCTATAAATGATAAGGGGAAATATGTGGCGCACAGCTTTTGGTTGATGCAGGACATCATACTGATCAAGTGACAATGTCGCCAGCAAAGCATAACATTACTGCTTCTTGGCTCGCTAGTGAAAGTGACAGCTTGTTGCTGCAAAAGCGAAACATTTGCGTGGAGACAACTTTTATTTTAGTGTGACAGACGAAACAAATTGGAAAATTAGTTGTGTAGTTAGCAGTGGCATTTCCCAAATTTGTATGAAATTGGAAGAAACACAAGAAAACAACCAACTAGTCAGCCGGCTACACAGCTACTGCAACGCTTTCCATTACAAGACTGAGCAAGCATCCGTTTGAGCTTCACAGCTGATGTGCTTATCTATCAGGTTATCATGACATGATTACTGTAGTCATCTAAAACAGGAACCAGGGGTTTTAGGACCTGTGGGGGTACTTTGCTTCTCCACAGTGGGTATTGTACACGCATGACACCATGGGCTTACTAGTGAAATTACCATAAGGGGATACTTCAGGGGTTCTCCAAGCAGTGCAAAGTCTTTTGGGAGGTACAGTAACTGAAAAGGGTTTGGGGACACTTACCAAAAGCATATTACCAACATTTCACATCATCAAGTATGGCCAACACAACTTATCGCCAGTTTATTTCTTACTCCCCTTGACATCATTATTGCTTTCAAGGACGTTTCTAACCTTGTATCACCAAACAACACAGAAACAATCTTTTCTAACGTAAGAAGTCGTGGCTGCTATCATATAGAGTAAGTAAATTAATAAAACAAAAAAAATCCAATGACAGCATGTCATTTCTTATTAATGACAACTTCCATGGGGATACAGTAACAGGCTTTTATCAGGTAGATTTTGTGATATATACAGGAGCTGGTCATTTAATTAGAATATCATCAAAAAGTTGATTTATTTCAGTAATTCCATTCAAAATGTGAAACTTGCATAATGTATACAGTCATTCCACATAGACTGATGTATTTCAAGTGTTCATTCCTTTTAATTTTGATGATTATAACTTGACAACTAATGAAAACCCCCCAAAAATTTGAATATTACTTAAGACCAATACAGAAAAGGACTTTTAGAAATGTTGGCCAACGAAAAAGTATGAACATGAAAAGTATGAGCATGTACAGCACTCAATACTTAGTTGGGGCCCCTTTTGCCTGAATTACTGCAGCAATGCGGCGTGGCATGGAGTCGATCAGTCTGTAGCACTGCTCAGGTGTTATGAGAGCCCAGGTTGCTCTGATAGTGGCCTTCTGCTCTTCTGCATTGTTGGGTCTAGCGTATCACATCTTCCACTTCACAATACCCCATAGATTTTCTATAGGGTTACGGTCAGGTGAGTTTGCTGGCCAATTAAGAACAGGAAAACCATGGTCCTTAAACCAGGTACTGGTAGCTTTGGCACTGTGTGCAGGTGCCAAGTCCTGTTGGAAAATGAAATCTGCATCTCCATAAAGATGGTCAGCATCAGGGAGATGGCTGCGTTGACCTTGGACCTCAGAAAACACAGTGGACCAACATCAGCAGATGACATGGCATCCCAAAACATCACTGACTGTGGAAACTTTACACTGGACTTCAAGCAATGTGGATTCTGTGCCTTCCTCTGGGACCTTGATTTCCAAAGGAAATGCAAAATTTACTTTCATCAGGGAACATAACTTTGGATCACTCAGCAGCAGTCCAGTCCTTTTTGTCTTTAGCCCAAGCGAGACACTTCTGATGCTGTGTCTTGTCTAAGAGTGGCTTGACACAAGGCTGAAACCCATGTCTTGCATACGTCTGTGCGTGGTGGTTCTTGAAGCACTGACTCCAGCTGCAGTCCACTCTTTGTGAATCTCCCCCACATTTCTAAATGGGTTTTGTTTCACAATCCTCTCCAGGGTGCGGTTATCCCTATTGCTTGAACACTTTTTTTTCCTCCCACATTATTTCCTTCCCTTCGCCTCTCTATTAATGTGCTCTGACACAGAGCTCTGTGAACAGCCGGCCTCTTTATCAATGACCTTTTGTGTGTTGCCCTCCTTGTGCAAGGTGTCAATGGTCGTCTTTTGGACAGCTGTCAAGTCAGCAGTCGTCCCCATGATTGTGTAGCCTACAGAACTAGACTGAGAGACCATTTAAAGGCCTTTGCAAGTTTGCTGATTAGAGTGTGGCACCAGGTGTCTTCAATATTGAACCCTTTCACAATATTCTAATTTTCTGAGGTACTGATTTGGGGTTTTCATTAGTTGTCCGTTATCATCAAAACTAAAAGGAATGAACACTTCAAATATATCTGTCTGTGTGGAATGACTGTATACATTATACACGTATCACTTTTCGAATGGAATTACTAAAATAAATCAACTTTTTGATGATATTCTAATTATACGACCAGCACCTGTATATATTATACGCCCAACTATTTTTGTTAAACAAACACACCCGTTGATCGATAACTGCAGTCATTTTACTAGTATGCTGTCGACAGCATAATAAATAAATAAACATTGATTCTAGAGATCAGAGTATCATTACATTATCGTGAAAAGAGAGGGGTAGGATTTCACATTAAATTGTTGTTGGCACAGCACTATTTCTAACTTGATGAACTGCCCCTGTTTTGGGTGAAGGTGGTGTTCCATGATGTGGGGGTCCTGACCCAAAAGCTCTTCCCGATCGTGGAGGCCATGCAGAAGCACTTCAGTGCGGGCTCCGGGGCCTACTACAGCGATGCCATTTTTTTCCTGTCGGTGGCTATGCACCACATCATGCCTCAAGGTAAGAGTGTTGATCTAGATCGATGGAAATCTGTTTCTGATGTTTTCCTTTTCCTAGGTATTTACAGTATGTCCCTCTACACAGATGATTATATGAGAAGATCTGTGTTGTTACCGGGTTTTTTAGAAATTAAAAAACTACAGTTCAGTCTGGTTGTTTTTTGTTGCTCACACACTCTGTATGGAATGTTCATTGCAATTTTCCTTTGGTTGACTCAGTAAGTGCCCCGTAGTATGGCCCAAGGTGACTAGCTTAATCGGAAGTTCTGTCCTTGGTAGATGACTAATCTACCCCGGGTGCCAGTCAATTTCTGCTATCTTGCCAACAACCTATGGAATTCTCCTGCGATGCAGTTTGGCTTCACAATGATTTGGGAGTAAGCAACTGCACAAGCAGATTTGGGGCCAGGCTATGATTAATAACTTTTAATGTATTCTAATGGAGTCCAACTCCCTGTAGGAGAGGTGGGTTAAAGACTGCTAGCTAGCTAAATAACATTCCTGTCTGCCTGACTGCATGATGGCTTATTTTCCTCTGCCTCTTTCTCTGACCCTGAGCCATGATTGCACTAATGAGTGTGCACAGATAGGGCTTTGAATGGGTGACTGGTGAGGGTTTGACATTCTGACTGCCTTTCTCGGTCACACTAGCATACTGCTTCACGCTTGTGGAAAGACAGCCTAACTACCTCCTTTTTTATGTACTCAGCCACTCTAAAGGACACACCTTTGCATGTACCCCCCCCCCCCCCCCCCCC